>OY741999.1:3598712-3766472 GCA_963555575.2 Hygrocybe coccinea
GTCTACCGGCATGTCCCCATTCTATGCGACAATGGGTTTTCATCCCTGGAAAGGAAAGGAACCAATTAAAGAAGAAATCGTCAATGAGTCTGCCGCTTCTTTTGTAGATCGAATGAACCGCATACAGGAACAGGTAACCAATGCCTTGGCTGTCGCGCAGGAGAAGATGAAGAAATTCTATGACAGGAAACATCGTCCCGCCCCAGAATATAATATCGGCGACAAAGTTTGGTTGGAGTCCACGAATATCGACTCTCTTCGTCCATCCAAAAAGTTGGACGATAAACGATACGGCCCCTTCCCCATCGTAAAGAAGATTGGACGGTCATCCTATGAACTGAAACTTCCCTCTACATGGTCCAAGAAATATCCCGTCTTCAACGAAGTACTTCTATCTCCTTATGTTCCACCCGCCTTCCCACAGCAAGTTGCTACGTCGCCACAACCACCTGCTGAGATCGTTGATGGTCAGGAAGAATATGAGGTTGAGGACATCATCGATTCCGTCATCCGTAGGAATCGTTTGTTCTACCTCGTTCATTGGTTGGGTTATCCCCGTGAAGAGGACTCGTGGATACCCGCGGCAGAGACAAAGAACTGTAAGAAACTTGTCTCCGAATTCCATCGATTACACCCTCGCGCACCGACTTCGGCTAATCTTCGCATCTCGATCATCCCTCGTCCCGTCAATGCTTCTCCACTGCGTTCACCCGCAAGCGATGTCATTGTGTCCGTCGAACCCAAAGTCATCACGTCGTTGCTCTCACGACAGGAAAATCATGACTTCCGCTCATTCACCTTCCCCACCTCGGTCCGATGCCTGTGGTTATTCGAGCTTGGCGAGGTGAACGCCATCACCCATGTCATCACGGTCGGTACACCGTGTACTCGTGGTCACCTCCGTGATGTCGCTGGCGGCCTCAGTAATCTCGCCTTTAATGATGGACGACTGTCTACATACGCATATCCGGTTGCCATGATGCATCGTATGCGCACCCCCCTTCCTTCGGCCCTGTTGTGGGATCGTTACGACGTATTGCCCCCTCTTCGTTTCTGTGAGGTGCCACCCCGTCTCCTCTCCGATCACCCCGTCAACCCTTTCCTCCGCATCTTCTGATGCTCGTACGTCCGCGACGACGTTAAACTATGATGTACAGAGTCGGGGGTTTGGAGACCCCCTTTCTGTTGTTGGCTACGTTATAACTTATCCGCCAGATCTGCGACCCCCCGACACAGTCTGCCCCAAGCAGCCTTGCTGGCCGCCATGTATGGCACATGGTCCGTCCCTGATATACCCTCTGTTCATTCTGTTTAATTTTCTTTCTCTTCCCCGTTCTTGTTCGCGCGGACGCGAACCTTGTGGGGGGGGTATTGTTACCTTTTCGCCTTGCTTACTCATCGCTCGATTCCCACGACCACTTTCCCACGGAGAAGTGCCAAGTCCCACGATCCTATTGGTTACCACTCCTTCGGTTCCAGGCTCTCGCGCTTTGACATCACCACATGATAAGAGGGCTTATTGCCATTGGTTGGAGATTAGAGAGCTTATTGCCATTGGTCAGAGATAAGAGGGAGTTATGCCATTGGACGATAGAGTATTACCTCCCCTGAAGTTCCCTCATATATATATCATTACTGTATGTACATTGTACTTTACGTTTAGTCTGGTTTACTACACCGGATCAATATATCCCCCTTCCTCCTCTCATCGTCTGAAAGACCTGTTGAGTTTGTTTGTTGTCGGAGCCGTCCCGTAGACGATCCGTAACAGGCGGTAGGGATCCAAAAACTCGTCGTTTCCGTGGTGTGTGTTAGCAAGGAGAGAGCGGGAACGGTCGCACTCGAACGAGGGGAGGTAAGCTTTGTGGTGGTGGGGTGGAGATTTCCAGATGTCCCCTGACAACGAGGCTTCGAATTTGATCGTTTTACGCGACATTCGGTTCTGGGCCATGGACAATTCCGGGGATTGTCTAGTGAAAAGGTGGAGGGTCTTTTTCCCAGCAAAATCCTTGCTGAGCTTACGAAAATCCCCAGCGAAAACTCGAGCGCAGGCCCCGCAGGGCGCAAAAAAAAACGATCCAGTCCAGCCACAAGACGTCCCCCCTTCCCGTAGCCGCGTGCCTTCTTTTCTCCCACTGCCATCCTTCTCCCTCTTCGACCTCTCCAAGCTTGCCTCCCCTCTCCTCCCCCCTTTGGAGCTGAGTCCTGTAGGTACGTTACCAGTTTCTTCTTTCAAGCAAGGGGCCACCCACTCCACGAGGAGCTGCCACGTCAGACCCGACTAGCACCCTTGGCAGGCTGTGCCCTCCTGCCCTTTTCATTTTCTGCCGCCGCCCCTCACCTCTTTTCTGCAGTATCTTATCTCAATACCCCGGCTTCTTCTGTCCCATCATCCCCACTCTCTGCATCTTCTCTATGCGAAATCGATCCACCAAAGCACTCTGTTCCTCAAACACCTAAATGCAGTCAACTCCGCGATTCTCAAAAGAATAAATTCGTCCTTGGACTGGCTGGTAAGTTCGCTCTTTCCCCACCGTTATCCTAATTTCGCAATCTGCGAAATATGGCTCGCCCAGGATATTCCCTCTGTCTTCTTACTGTCTTCCCAGGCTTCCGAAGCGGTGGCCTTGGCCAGTGATTCAATATCGCCCATAATCAGTCAAAATAGTTTGGCTCGGCTAAGAAATACTCAACTACCCTCTCCCATCTCGCCTTTGACCCAGCGCTCCCCTGTCTCGCCCCCATCTATCGCCTCGCCCACCACATCCTTGTCCAGCAGACCTAACAGTGCCCAGAGTACGTCTAGCGTCCAATCTTGAATCAATCTGGTCCTGATCAAGGGCTTTGTGCACTGCGCTCGCGCACTTCCGGAAGCGTCCTTCAGACAGCCTTATGTTATCTGGAGGCTATCCGCCCAAAGGTCCCTGAGTTGGTGCAACGTGAACAGTGATGGTATCCAGGGAGAAGCCGAATTGGCTGATCGTATAGCTCAAGTCGAAGTTGAGGTAAACCCTTGTATGGCTGTCGACCCTGTTGGTAGCTCAGATCTCTACAGTGAACCACACGTCGCGGAAAAAGGTAATCAACATTCGTCGAATACACAAGCTCGCCCGATCCCGCAACAGAGAGACCCAAAGTACCCAGTCCCCTGCTCCCGCCTCTCCCCCCACTACCTTCACCTCTTTTGTGCCCTCGTCAGGCGTTCCTAGCCTCTCTTATCCTCGTGTCAAACCACATAGGACAAGTGTTATTCCGAAACTCTCTGGCCTTCCACCCTGCAAAATTGGACGAGGCCCATCGACAGGATATGAAACGATGATGGCATCTACCGCACAGATGCGTATGATAATCATGACCGATCCTCCGACGTATACTCCGGTGAATACGGAACAACCCTGCGCAAGTCCAAGCAACGTTGTGACCCTGACACTGTCGTTCTCCCCGTCTTCGACTGAATCCTCAAGAACCTAAACCCCGCCTGCCGCATCTACCCAACTTCTCCCATACGCAGTGCTGGCCTGTCTCGCCCCCGTCCATCACCTCGCCTGCCGCATCTCCAACTACCCTCTCCCATCTCGCCTTTGACACAGCGCTCGCTTGTCTCGCTCTCATCTATCGCCTTGCCTGCCGCATCCTTGTCCAGCAGATCCAAAGTACGCAATGTCAAACCCATCTGACCTGATTTGTGCACGAGGTCCTCCAGAGCTTGAGTTGGTGTGACGTGAACAGATGTGTGGTGACCCCAACACTGTCTTTCTCCCACATGTATATAATGTACTCGCAATACTAACTCTTGCATTATTCCTTGATGGGCACCAGTATGGTGGACCTGTCCACGCAGATCATGTCACACGACAATTCGACTGGTCTGCCGATTCACACAGAGAAGGCACTGCCTGTCCACCCTCTGAAAGGCAAGATGTTTGCGTTTGCTATTCCGTCCGTCTGGTAGTCGGTGCTACCACCTATTATTTCAAACCAGCCAACCGCGAGGGTGCTCCCCAGCCTTTCCGCCACCTCCTTGAGTCAGACTCGAGTTCACTTCGAGCATAGTTCCTCCCTACGCCGCGCCGGTACACTTGCAGTCTCTCTCGACGTTGGCCAACAATAATGTAAGTGTACTGTACTTTTTCTGTGCTTCTTTTCATAGCATCTATGTATGAGACTCTCTCGCCAACTCTGTATTTTACATTTTGCAATTATATATTGGATATTAATTATTCCCTTCAATTATTGAGCAGCCATATTTGTATGTATTTATGTCACATCATGATAAGCCATTCTGTTATCTGTTATCACTTGATCCAATACCCTCATGTCTGCAGAGCTAGAGTCCCCCATTGCCTCCATCCGCCGAGTCCTGAATGTCCCCAATGATCTGGATGTGACAGATGACTTGGAAGGGGAGCAAGAAACCTTACCTGATCAGGAAGAGGAGGCAAGCTCTGAATCTGAAGAGGCTCACATGTCTAGACTTCAAAACACCCTCCTTCATGCATCAAAGGGAGTCACTGAGGGCACTGACAGTGGTTACCAAAGGTGAGAGATGCCAGTTCAACTTGTTGTCATCTGATGACTGATGACTTTCAGACTCATCTTGCAATGCAAGAACTTCTTGATTGAAAACCATTTCATCAGTGAGAATGAGCCTTTTTTTGCAGCAAAGCCTCCCAAAGATGCTCCGTGGTGCATTGCAGCATGGATCATGGATCAGTAAGTTTACCATTTTTGATTGCCAGCCCATTTACTAACATTCTGGATAGTTGTGATGAGATTCTTCTTGATGGATCAAAGAGGCCAACTTCCAGGGAACGTGGAACTTATTCACATGCCCAGAAGATGCGTGCAGCTATGACATATGCATTTGGCCGTCTTCATGGGCTTGGAACATTGCCTTGGCATGAGAATGATGCAGGGAGATGGATTGGCAACCCATCATTGTCTAATGTAGTGTCTAGTTACATGGTGAGCTTGCGAAGACGAAAGGTAAGTGGCATGCTACTGCTTGAAAGAAATACCAATACAACATATCATCAGGTCCAAGCTGGAGAGACATCGACAAGTGCTCGTGCCATCACATCTGTAATGTTCCACATAATTATGAGATGATTTGATGAGCTCAAACCTATACAGGGTGTCATGGGAAAGTTATATGACTTCAATCATCAAGAGAGTGTTTGGGCCATCAAGGACTACACTCCTGGTTCCCGCACCCAGAAGAAAAGCCCTGAACAACTCCATGAATGGGGTGGTGGTCGAAGTCGATGATTGCTGCAAGCTGCTTATACTATTGCATTTTTATGTCTGTTGCGTTTTGATGAGGTCCTCAAGATCCAAGTACAGGATATTGAAGTGGTCTCTGATTCACTCATTGTACTCACCCTACCATTCCGCAAGACCAGCCAATTTGGAGGTGAGTTCTGCTTTGCCTTTTTTGTATGGTATGGAGCTGAGACCTCACTGACCTGTCCTTTCCAGAAATTAAGCCATTCCCTCTTCATGCACTGTCTGAGGCAGAGGCTCATCTATGCCCAGTCCGGGCTCTAGCTGAATGGTTGGCTGAATCCCAGATTCAAGATGGCTACATTTTCCACAAGATTGCATCAGGTGATCGTGTTGCAGCTGCAAATCAGCCAATGGTCAGTCCCACTCCTCTTTATTGGATAAATAACAGTGACCAAACATTGAACAGACCTCAGAGCAGTTCCTTGAGTTGTTCAGGAACAATCTGATTGATATTGGCATTGATCCTCATCCATATGGCACTCACTCATTCAGGCGAGGTGGTTGTCAATACTTGGCATCAGAACGCAGGTGGCCATTACGTCAGATCTGTGATTGGGGAGGATGGAGCACAGACTTCACAAACTTGACTATTGTCAAGTACTTGATTTCCTGGAATGATGATCCAACACTTCCAAGAGAGGACTTCTTCAATCCAGCCCATCCTCCTACTGTAAAATGCTATGCTTGTGGCCAATCCTGCACCTGTGCCTAGTTTGCAATTTTCTTTACTTTGTATTGTTATGACAGATCAATGATATATGTCATTATAAAAGTTATAAGTTACAGGGAGTCACTACATAGCTTACGGTAATGTTTAGAGATGACCACAGGCTTGGTCATGGTGAGTACTTGATTGCCATGGCGGTACTGGAAGAATTTAGAGAAATGAACACCATACTCAGCTTTGGCCTGCTCAGCAATCAACTCATCAGTAGTCAGTCGCTGCTGTCGTAGATGGCGACTGATGGCTGTGAAAGTCATGTGGGTGCCATTCTCATGGCTAAACTCAGCCCAGAAATTCTCTGGACTGTCTTGACGCCATCGGAGCACAACAGCCTGGAAAGCAATGTGTCTCATCAATCTGCAAAAAATGTCAGAGAAGCCACCAACCTTCCAATCAGTCCACTTGGACTTGGTTCCCTTCCATTGATTCTTCTTCCCATACCGGTAGACTTGAGGCCAGTAGACCAGAGGGATGGGGTGGCCACCAATGACGAGAGGGGACGTCCCACCCCAATGTGATGAGGTGTCATCCCATGCATGGTTGAGGCCTGGTATATCATTTGCGAAAGAGACAGCTGGCGGATCAGGCACCAACTCCAATGTGAACTCAAGGATCTGTCCATCACCAAGGACAAGTTGACGGTGGGATTGGGAGATGGGGATTGCTGGGATCGAGGTCTGGGCACTCTCGCCAGAGGTAGCCAATGAGGACTGATGGGGCTCACTCAAAAACGGTGCAACATGAGGATGAGCTGGCGGTCCAGCTGGGAGCTGGGCATGGTTGATGTGTGCTAACATAGTGCTCAGCTGCAACTGCGTTTGCTGCAGTAAAGTATTGAGCTCAGTGGTGTTCTGTTGTGAAAGGGGATCAGGCGGTTAACTAACCCCACAGCTACAAACCACATACCGAATTTGAATCTGGCTGGCGAAATTGTTCATGTTCAGCCATGGACCTGCCACATACCGAGCGCGATGCTAACTCGCGAAATTGTTCGCGTTCGGCGGCTGACCTGTATGGAAACTGGGCGACGGCTCTCTTGGCCTGAAATCAACAGCGAAAGATCAGTGTATCACCACACGAAAAGAATGGGGGGGGGTGGACTTACCCACGGTATGAGGTCCTGCCTTTGCTTGGCTGTTCAGGTGTCCCTTGAGCGCTCCGTTGGGAGTGCATGGGCAATTTTCCCATTCCTGTCAGGGACGCCGTGACCAAGAAGGGCCTCGCGACGCCGGGTTGACTGCTTGGTTTGAGATTTTTTAACACCGGGCCTTGGCCCTTTATGTGTCCGATGTGCACCGGGAAGTAAGCTGCATGCGAGTGTGGGTGAGCTCAACGGAGGGATGCCATCAAGTTGAGAAAAACATGACATTACTTGTCCCATTCATTTTGGTCAGCGCTGAAAGCCCGCAAGCGCTGCTGCAAGGTGGCTACATTGCCCGAGATGGGGAGCCTGAAATCACGGCACCATTCTTTTAAAGCCCATTTGGGTTGGCCATGCCTGCAATTGGCATGTCAGCCGTGTGGGGGGAAAGGGAAGAAAAGAAAAGAGAGATAGCGCTCACAGCTGCAGCCGGCTCACTTCAAATTGTCCGTTGGCCCCCACACGACCCGGAAATGGGAGCGAATCGGCCTCGTTGACGCGTTGCGTTGTGCCGGCTGGTTCTGAACCTTTTGAGGTCGGTTTGGCAGATGACGGCTGTCCCTTGTTCATCGGGTCACAGCCTGCGCCGAAAGGGACGCTCGCCTTGAAGAAACGGCGGATGTGATGGCGCCACAGAGATGCAAAGAGGATTGAGGTCGAGCCGACGATGATACACGCCAGCAGAACCGCGAAGAAGCCGTTAATGAGATCGGGGTGATCTTCTGGCAGGCACAGGCTGAGAAGCCCGGCTGGCGGGTGTCGTTGAGGGCAGGTGCTGAGTCGGTCAGCTCTCGAAAGCGAGTGCCTCGGGTCCCCGACGCCATCGATCGCTGTGGTGGCACTGAGCGAGCTGCAATGGGGGGAAAAACGGTGAGCACGGTATCTTGTTTGCGCGTGTTGAAACGCCGAAGTCCCGTCCTCGGCTCAGTGGATCGGGTTTTCGGCAGCTGCCGCGTGACGCGAATCGTCAATTCCCAGAGAGAAGGAAGGTGACGGCCGCAAATCGACTCACCAGTGGGCCAACTTTTGTGTTGAGAAGTTTCAAGAACTAGTCACCAGTTTTGAAGACATCGAAAAGAGTGCGTTGGAATGGTTGACCAAAAGGTAGCCTCCGCTATGGCTGTTTTCCAGTCCGCGAAATCATCCATCCTTTGCCAGTGTTCGTTCTATTCCTCGTGCATCCCCTTTCACGGGACAATGCGACGGCCCCTCAACGCCGACTGAACTCAAGACACTGGCTGCTAAGATTGAGAATGAAAATTAACCAGTGAATGTATTTGAAAGTGAGGCTTCCGCATAATCCGTTATGATCATGAAGCTCGCTTTGGGTAAAATCAAGCTCTCCCAGCATTTACTTGTTTTTAAACTCGTTTACATTTGGCTAATCACGCGGTCACGTCTTTACCATCGTCCCAACACCCAGCCTGGGTGTTCTTTTTTGCCGATTGTCTCTAGCTGACACACGCCCGTCGTCACCAGCTGACAATCCTGGCTGTCGTCACCGGCTGACGTCAATCTTCACGCCTGGCACATACATCAGCCATGGCCACTCTTAAACCTTGGGAACGACCCAAGGGCAACGTAAGCCCCTTGTCGTCTCCGAGGTATGTCTCCCACATCGTTATGCACACTGTTTTTTATTCACCTAGCTCCCAGCTGCCTTGTACTATCGTAATTTTTCGTAACCCACCTCTCGCCCTCCCCTAGGTTCCTTATTGTAAAACGACCAAAATCATTACTCTTTCAGGTCGTGCCGCTGTCTCAGGGCACGGTCGCGCATCCTATCCTACTTCCTCTGCCAGACAGTCATCAAAGTGGCCTGTGTGATTAGTGTGTTTCAATTGTCCCCAGATTCAATTTGCAACTGAAGCGCAACTTTGACCACCGAGCCTAAGTAAACCTTAGTTGCCCCACATTCACGACAGCCGAAGTGTGTATAGTCGAAAACCAGGCCATGTGCTTCGCCTTTGTGCGGCTTTAGGAGCAGAACCCTTCATGAACAGGTCTTCCCATATACCAAATAATCTTGCGACACTTTATCGAGCGCCATAGATGGGGTAAAGAAGCGAGGATGGCTAGCCAACCAGAGAAACCCAGACGGTCGAGAAACTTCCCTGCCAGTGTGGGTCTTCCATTGGGGATTGTACTCGGATGCATTTGAAAGTTCCAATGATACTCACTTGTATATCTGAAACTCTGGAGGCACCGGAGGCGGTGTTGGTCATCGTCCTGTGGAATGTTAAACATTTATGTAAAAAGTAGATAGAATTGTTTACAAGACACTAGTACTAGGAAATACCAAGTTTGGGAGATGTTTGTGAAGTGACGAGAGAGCTAGACGCGTTTGAGTATAAAAATTGCGAAGGTGGTACAAGAATAGTACTAATAATACACAGTGGAAGTTGAAATTATGTGCTCTCAACATCTGCATCAAACCAGGAGTCCATCAGAGACGGGAGTCTGTAGATGCCCGGAACCACATCTGTGCTGGAAAGTGGGATTCGAGCTTGGGTTATTAGACAGCTAATGATAGAGAAATAGTACCTAAGAGTGAGATGTCACATAGCCTCCAAACTATCTGCATTTGCTTCTTGGATATGCCCAGCATTGCGCTTCTTTTCCCCGTCTCTGAACATCTGCTGTGCGATATTAGCGTTCTCAATTGCCCCTTCCAAACCACCCAAACTCTTCCTCGGCTTTCCGGTTTCCGCAGTCTTGGCCATGGACTTGTTTAGGTAGGCTGTCAAGCTTGAAGAGTACGCCACGAGTTGCACATCAAAGATGATCTCGGAGACCAGGCGAAGGCTGCGTATGAATGGTCGAGTAGGTGTCTTCATGTCTAGACGGGCAAGCGGAAATGCCACAAGAGGCTCCTGTGATCCTGCAGAAAGCCGACCCTTGTAAAATGTTGGGGTATCCAAGCTGCCATCGTACTTATAAAACTCGAACGAAACGCTGTCGCAGAGGATACCAAATATCGGCATGGAAATGCCCTCTTTGGAGTTGTTCCAGTCAGGAGCTGCATGGCCCACACGGTCAAGACGACTGCGTAATTGAAGAGCAAGTAATCTCCTTACCGTCACTTTCAGCGATAATTTGTGCAATCGCATTCAAGTACTCTTCGCGACTCCCCGTTCCTAGCTTCACCTCAACAAAAACAAGGGTGACACCGCTGAATGTCACGGATTGGTATTCGATCCTGCCTTTCGTTGATATACGGTCGTGCAGCATAGTCTCCGGGGTATTCTTGATTGCATAATTAAACTGTCCAAGTAGGTGGTTAATATCTGCATTTCGGAGAATATGAGATGCCTGTTCTACGACTCGGAGTGGAGAAAACGTTACAGGTGCAATGAATCGAGAACTAGCTTCCTCCGTTTGATGCTCTACGGGCGCCCCGTATTGCATCAGCATGAGATCCATATCTTTGACCATTCCCTTAAAGAGAGCCGTAGGAATGCGAGAACGATGCAATTCAAAGGTGTCGATGTCGCGCAAGGCAGCGTGACGATCGAGCCCGACAAAGCGGGCAATGTCGGAGAACTTCACACGAGAAAAGCTGACATGCAAGCCTTTCTCTATGCATACACACAGGGATTATTCGGCATCCCTCAGGTATTGTAGATTTGGACCTACCCGTCAAGCGATCCATAAGAACTTCTATCGAAAAGTCATACGTTTTCATAAGTGAGAATCGTGAGTGTGGCTTCTTCCTTGGTAGATGCGATTTCTGCAGCAAGTGCATCTTCGTTTCCTCGTTTCCGCTTCGGTGGCATTTTGGCCTAGCTGCTGGTTGGATGTCGAGGTAATAGAGTCGTCAGTGCATATCTCCGCTTACACACCAGGAGTTTCAATATCTTCTTCTCTGAAACAGTGTGGCGTGGATGTTTCGGTTATGCTCGAGCATTTTGCTCGCGTTTGTGCACGTTTTCAAGCGTGGATGCACACTTCCACGCGTTACTAAGGCTGGTGACAAGCCCTCGAATCGTACTCTCGAGACAAACTGGAGCAATATCCACAGCATAAATCATAAATGCATATAAACCTAGACATATGTCGGAGATGGAACCCCTTCGACCCAATAAGGACGTCTGTGCATTTGAGATTTCGGTCTCCGAAGGGCAAGACATAAACTGACATCGCTTCGTAGTGCCGGACATCGCTTGGGGATGCCGGACAGGCACATTGCTATTTTAAGCAAAATATTTATGATTTTTAAAGTCCGATTTGGAAGGGGGGTACCGACCCCCTTCCCAGAAAACATCTTTATGATGGCGTTTTAGGCTGTCGGGGTGTGAAAAATTTTCCGGGGTCTCTGCGGCATCCCTGCCGTTAAGGTTTAGGAGTGCAATTTATAACTAGGATTTGGGATTTATGCCGTGGATTCGCCTCCACTCTTCGACAGAAGCGAGTGGCAATATGAAATCATAGACTACGGTTTGTCACCTGGCGTTTGCCGGGTCCTGAACCTGATCGGCGATCGAAACAACGACATGCTCTCACAGAACTTGAATGGTACTGGTCACCAGTCTAGACCGAGTTCTGGGTTCCTAGAATTGACATTAGGCGCTCGTCCTGCCAAAGGTCTGATGGAACAGTGATCGTGAAGGTGCAAAAATGCACCATCTTCGTACGTCAGAAATTCATTTTACTGTAAACTTTTTCAAACTTTGCGCCTGTTCAGTGTGTACTAATGCACCCTGCATCATGGGGGCTACGGTCATCATAATAAAGCAACCACTCGGGCCACTGATAGAATCTTAGACTGGAAGCTCAGAGAGCAAACCTGTACAGTCGAAAAAGTATGGCGTCGGCTGCAGGCGTCAGAAACATTTTGCCAGTACATGGTGCCATACCCCTAATACTCAGGCTTCTGCTACTTTGGGAACCTTACCTGGCATCTGGGCGTCTCCAGGTCGAACGCTGGCACGTTTAAGATTCCCAGTTTGTCCAGATCCGTCCGAAGTCAATACCGAGAGTCTCCAGCACCACTTCATCATGCTCCTTCGATTTCTGTTATTTTTCTCTGTGCTCGATTTAGTTGCTTCTAACGTTGGACCCATCCACATTTTACTCAGCCGTCGGTCCAGCAGCCATCTCTGGGACTTGAAGGGTTATCCTGTAAATCGGGTGCGAGCGAGGGACAGCTTCGAAACACTGCAGCATGAGAGGCGTCAGAGCTCTGCAGGAACACCCCTCCTCAACCAGGTTCTTCTTCCACTTTATAAACACATAGTTATCTTGTAACTGACAATCAGTATTTTGAAAGAATTCGGACATCTACTACCTTGCCAAAGTTGACATTGGAACACCGTAATACTGTATCTGTCCTCACACTATTAGCTGCTTCACTTTCCATCTGTAGTCCTCAATCTTTTGAAATGGTTATTAGCCTTGGTACTGCCGACATGTGGGTTGCGGGATCAATGTGCCTGACCTGCGGCCCCAGTATTCCGCAGTTCGATGTCTCGAACTCGTCCACTTTTAATGCTTCCAGCGCTAGTCCTGGCATTCATATCCCATATGGTGGCGGCGGAAGCGTCCTTGGCCAGACTTCACAGGATACAGTTACAATGGCATCGTTTACTGTTTCCTCGCAAACTTTCGGTGAGAAATTCATACATCAAACTTATCTTCATTACTCAAATGTGTTTTCAAATTTCAGTCGTCGCCAATACGACTTCACTAAATTTAATCTCTTCCCCAGCGTCTGGCGTGATAGGTTTTGCTTTCAAAGCTATAGCAGTAACGCAGGCTCCTTCGTTCGGGCAAAACCTCTTGAATAGCAGTCAACTGGCTCAGCCCTTGTTCTCTCTTTATCTGACCCGTTTCGGAGACGTTCGTGATGCTGGAAAACTTGAACCAGGAGGTTTTCTCACTCTCGGTGGTACAAATAGTTCCCTCTACACCGGTGACATTGAATACATCAACATGCCCAGCAACGCCATTCCAGGTTATTGGGGTTTGAACCTCACTGGTAGGCAAATCTTACTGGCTATGAACTCAATTGAATTTGGTAGCAGGCTTGAATGTCCGTGGACAATCGGTTGCTATTGATTTTTCTTCAGCCTTTTCCCTGTTCGATACAGCTTCAACTTACATATGGGGGCCCGATCTGGACGTTCAGCAATTTTGGGCGGAAGTGCCTAATGCTACGCAAATGACAGGGAGCTACCAGGGATATTGGAGCATACGTTCGTTTGCTTCCCTCTACAATTTTTTGGGCTAGATGTAAATCTGACAAGGGCTCTTCAGCTTGTAACACAAGCTTGAATGCGTCGGTGTCGTTTGGGGGACAAACCTGGCCTATTGCTGATGCTGATTTGGTAATCCCGAGTCGTCGTCTCTCGACAACTCAGCCCGACTCGGCCACCTCTTGCTTCGGTGCAATTATTTCCTTTGGCTCCTCAGGGTTTCAGGGTTGGTTAATGGGCGACACTTTCCTGGTTAGCTCGTTCACTTTTGTGGTCCTGAACGCTGAGTCCGAGTGCGGATCTTCTCCAGAAAAATGTCTATTCTGTTTTTCGTGCCACACCACTGAGCATTGGATTTGCCCAGTTATCCACCTCGGGTATGAGTTTTACTATTTTTGTTTTCATGAATTTCACCATTTTCCATACCCAGTTTTGAGTCCTTCGACTTCATCAATGCAACTTACCCCAACTTCCTCTGCACCTGTTCATTCATTCACCTTTACTCCTACCCCACACCCCAAATCTCAGTAAGTTTATCCCTCTCTCAGCATGTTTTTTGTTGATTGCTAGATATTTTAGTGGGGCCCGTTGTTGTAATATCATGGATGGTGGCATTCATGGACTTGTTTTTGTTGTGCTTACTGCAGCTCTCTCATTCCTAGCTTGAAAAAGAAGCTGGTGTCTCTAGGAGCTGACTTTCTTGATGCAAAGTCCTCCAATATTTGTTGAAAACACCAACCTCAGTTTAGTTATTCACTTCTACTAATCACATTTTCTCACCTTTGTTTTGTACAATATTTTTTTTTCCAAGACAAATCTTGCAAGAATTGGGGTTGTGAATACATTACACACTGAGTTAGATGTGTCATCCAAATAGGATGTAACCCCTAACTAGAGGGTGACTGAAACTGATTGGGGGGTGCAACATTCAAAACCCAACCTAATGTATGTCATATCCACCACAAGCTTCACCTTTTCTAGTCAGCATTGCAGCTGGGTCCATGAGTCTGCCAGTGAGGCCTAGGTGGTGTGATGTTGAGGACAGCCCTGTCCTCAATCTAGTGGTGTTCCAGCCTGGCTTGGCCTGAAAGCTGTGGCTTTGGCCTGGCCTGAGGCAGCTCTGGCTTTTGAAAAGGTCAGGCCAGGCCAAAGCCACCAATGACAGCTTGGCTTTGGCTGGCTTTGGCCTAAGCCACAGCTTTTGGCTGTGGGTAGAGAATGAGAGGGTGAAGGGGTCCATGAGTAAGATGATGGGGCCATGATCACCTACAACCTCACACATGTAATCCCCATGTCTATTGATGTGGGTGCACATTGTTTGTGAGGTGTTTTGGGTGGGCAGTTACCAGCTTCTGGGCCCATGTATCATGGGGTTGACAGACATGGGCATCATTGTCATGGCAGCGGCTGTCCTCAACCATGTCACTGTTGCCATTGTTGTCGACACAGCATTGATGTTGCTGATGCATCACTGCTGTTGTAAACATGTTGCTGCCATCATTGATGCATTGGTGGTGTCATGTTATGGATCACTAGATCAGCAGGCTCCAGCAACAGCCAACCAAACTCAAACAAGATCAAACCAGAGGAAACACAGGAATTAACAGAGTGTATTCATGGTCAACTACTACTATACATCAAGTAGCAGTCCAGGGGGAAGTTCCAAGTAAGCAAACCAGGGGGGAGGAAACCAGACTAAACATGAAGAAGGGGGGGAAAGAGGCATGGCCCAACAACACAGGCTCAAATACAAAATGGTTAGGGAATTGCCATGAAAGACAGGCTACTGGGTTAGTATATATAAACAGGGAATAGAAAAAACAATAAGACTGCCATGAGGAAGCATGTCCATCTGTCCAACTGGATCACATGTCCTGAAACAAAACAATGGTACTGCAGGGTAATGTTCCAGAAGGTTCTGGAACCTGTTGTGGAACATGTGCTGGTCACATGTTATGGGATTGAACTGAACAGTGGTAATGCACAGCATTGCTTGACATCACAAGATATTGACGAGTAATCAGGATACTGGTCACCTGACTGATTACTGTTGAGCTGGGATGGCAAGGGAGTAGTCCATGTCATAGGGAAAGGGTAAGAGAGGGTCGGGGATTGACTGTCACTATACAGCCACTGGTATAGTCAGAATCATGTTGTGTTGGTCATTGTATGAAGTCCATGATGTCGTGTCAAGTGGAGACTTGTTGGAACTGCCAAGAAACTGGGGTTGTGGATACACCTGTGCAATACATGTATGTCCCTTCATGGTGTGATCAGGGAGATTAGTCAGATCATTGGGTAAAGAGTAAAACAGCAGCAATTGGGATGGGTGGTTATAGCTGTCACTCTGTCTGGATGGTCTGAACCAACAGCGTGGTATGTGACAGGGTTGAAACATATCAGAGTGCAAATCTTCATGGAGCATCAAAGGGACTTGTAATATGTGTGAATTCAGGTTATTAGCTGAGCACTGGCAGTCAGCTGATGAGAAGAAAGGTGAATGAATGTGGGGTGACATGTGAAGAAGAACAAGATGGTTGACCAAGACAGATCAAAGGAGTCATCAGTGGTTTGCAACAAGAATTGTGAGTCTGAAAGCCCTGTTAGGGAGGCTTATGAGGGATATGAGTTTGTGAGAAGAGTTCTTTATGGTCTGGTCATCTACTGCCTCCCACAATGAGGACACCTTCCCACTTCATGTTAGAAAGCCAAAGCTATGCTTGAGGTGTTCTGGAGGATTGGGGGTTGTGGCCTTAGAGTTGTTTGGTCAGTTTTTGCTTGTTCTGTGTTCTGTGTTCTGTAGCAGTATGGTGATGAGGGCATCACCATGAGGAAGAGGGGCACTTGGAGTGGTGGGACCTGGGCAGTCATGTGCCTTGGTTCCCATGGTTGACCTTAGTCAGTAAGAATCCAAATGTGGTAGACAGACTCATCCTGTGATATTGATTGTTACAATTTTCACCTTTTTATTCCTGTCTTTTGCTTTGACAGCATGTGACACCCATTGACCAATCAACATATTCCCACAATGATATGTAGATCCCACACTCTCATTGGATGATACCCCATTACTGACAGCACATGATGACTTGAAGACACATAACCATTCATACACAACCAGAAGCTGAAGGAACTGAAAGACAATATAATCTGGAATCCTCCATGAGTCATGATATGACACTCTTACATCTCATGACCATTTGAACCTGACCATTCAGTTCTTGTCATGACCCATGACCAGTGCGCATACTTGGAGACAAGAATACTCCATGACCTCCTGACCACCAATCATACTCAGTGATCTGAATACTCCAGTTCTCCACCAATTGATCATATGTCAAAACCCATCCACTTGCAACATTGTTATTGTTCTTTCAAGATTCACATACATGGTTCCTTGTTCCTGTCACATATGGATGAATAGCCTTGTGCCTGATGACTGATTGACTTTCCTATTTCAAAGAGACTGACATGTCGATCCTCATGGTTACCTTTGATGCCCAACTCATCATGATTGCCATATGTTCTGTTGGCATCTCTCTTGTGGGTGTCTATGTCTATGCAACCTATATTCGGATAACACAACCTCCCCACAATGACTCAGATATTGGATCCATCAGGGTCCAACAGTGAAGATGTGGCAGATCCATTGTGTGACCAAAAAAGGTCAGCAACCATGGATTTGGGGTGGCATGGGCAAATGGGGAGCTCTGGTACATCAAACAAGGATCCACAGGGTTGGATGAGTCTGTCTGGGGTTGGGAATGATGAAAAAACAGGGATCAAAAGATGGTGACATGGCAAAATGGGTGTTGATGGTGCTTCTGAGGTGACATGAGGCAAGGTGGGCTTGTAAAATGTCGAATGAAGGCAGTGGGGGGTCATCCTTGAAGGGTGTAAAAAAGTGATCTGGCCTGGGGCTGGGGCACTCAAAGAGGCTCATAGCCATGTTTTAGGGTCAATGAGGGCTGATGCAGGGCCTTGGTGGACTGAGCATGAGCATCAGAGGTGACATGATGGCCTGTGGTATGAATGGTGAATGTCCATTGCACTGCAGTGGGTTGGTGAGGCCAAAAAATTCATCTCCTGAGAAAAAATGGTAGAAAAAAAGTTGAGAGACCAAAGAAATGAGATCTGTGGGTGGATCACACTCTCATCACCACATTGGAGCTCACACAGGAGTTGAGCAGAATGGGATTGATATCACAGGATGAGTTTGTCTACCACATTGGGATGCCTACTGACTAAGGTCAACTGTGGGAACCAAGGCATGTGACTGCCCAGGCCCCACCACTCCACTGTTTGCCATCTGTTCACACCATTGGGTGTGGGTCCTGGCCACTGATGCCTGAGAAAGGGGAGATGGAGTCTGGGGCGTTCTGGCATTTCTGTTCCTGTTCCTGTTCCTGTTCCTGTTGCATGGCTGTGCCACTGCCATTCAATTGGTGGTGGTGGTTTGGATGGCATTGGCATTGGCATGGTGTTGGCATTGCTATTGGTGCTGCCATTTCTGATCAAGGTGGTGTTGGATGGTGGTGTTGGCGATGTGTAGCCACTCAGTACAGTTAACTAAAAATGTTATAGTTAGTATATAAGAACATGAAACAAACAAAAGCAGAATTGACCTTGAGCAGAACAGTTCACCATGAACTGTTCTGCTCATCTTCAACAACATTGGGTGTGATGTGGCATGTCATGGCACCCACAGATTTGAGCCACAAGTCTGGGTTTCTTGTAGGTTCCTATTTGGCAACCCATACCCATACCCATGGTACCCATGGGTCTAGACCCATGTGGGTTTGAAAACCCATGCATATCCCTAGAGCCAAGATGATCCTTCATGTTGAGGCTGGGCAGTTGGCCCACATGCATTCAAAGAACCTGATGGAGATCTGGCAAACACTGAGGAGTGTCCATCATTGTGGTGAATGCAGCCTTGTAGGTGCAGATTTGGGGGGTGCAAGTCCTTGTTGATGGGGTCAGAACCTGAACTCAACTTGTTTATTTCTATGTACACAAAACACTATATAGGTACTATATAGTATCTAGAAAGGGAGTGTACTAGAGAAATGGTGAATAATAAAGAGAGGGGAAGGTGAAAGGAAAATAGGAGGATGAGGGATATAAGAGAATATGAGATAATTGGGGTCCACACAAGTATGGACCTCTACATTGTGCTTGCAGATTTGCAACAGTCCTGGCTTTGTGCAGGAAGTTTTTCACTGCAAAGAAGAAGTCTAACCAGTGAATGCAAGCCTAGATTGGCAAGATTAGGAGCTAAGCATTTGCCATGAAAGAGGTGGGGATCTTGGTGAGTGATCAAGACAAGATTCCCATCCTCACAATGGATCTGCTGGCCTCCTATGATGCAGTTATTATCAATTTCAATTCCACCCCTACCAACCAGCTCACACTTGACAATGTCATCACTCGCTTACTCAATGAAGAAACATGTCAAACCTCTGGGAAATCATGAATCACTTCACCTCAAGCTGAGAATGCACACAGTGAAGCTATGAGCACTGTATCTACTATTCAACACTCTTGTCCAGCCCCTGCTTGACATTTCTGTGATGAGAAAGGACATCTAATGCACAATTGCCCTGAGTTAAAGAAGTGGCTTGATTCAAAGGAGACTGTGGCTGCCACTGCCAAGGAAGTCTCAGATGATGAGGCTTTTTAGGATTGAGGGGGTGCATACATCCAGCTCACATTCTGCTGTTCAAGGGGGTGTATTGTTGTAAGATCTGAGAGTGAGCAGCAAATGCTTAAAGGTGAACATTTTAGTAGTTTTTATTATTTTACTTTTTATATCAGCCATGACATGTAATCTGTACTTCATGCATTTGCAACAGGCCCAGCCAAATGCCCTCCTCTTCCAACTCATATTCCAATGGTTGTAGTGAATAATGAAAGACAAAGTGTCCTTGTCCCTTGACCACATGGTACCCTTCTGGGACCCCAAAAAAGGAACTCATCTACAGTGGCTGCAGGCCCCTTTGTCAACCAATGGCACTCACTACAAATACTATTCCCAGAACCACAAGACACAGCAAACCCAGAATATGTCTGACAATGTGCCAATCTATGCTCACCAGCAGCAAAAGCAGCTCCAAGTCAGTAAGCCAGGACCCTGTGAACACCAGATCGTCGACCACACCTGGTACTTGCAAAAAGAAAGATGCCAGACAAGAAGACACCGAAAACAAAGACATTGACTCCCCAGAAGAAGCTAAAGAATTCCTCACTGCTAAGTTCCCTTTCCTAGAATACAAAGAACATGACGCTTCCATGCTATCTGCGATGTTATTCCACTTATCCACAGGAAATGACCTTATTGGCAACCGCGAAGTAGTAGACACTATCAGGTCAATTGCCTTTGCCTTATTGGACCTTGACCTTGACCTCAAAGCAACAACACTCTCCAACCAACTCACGGACAAACTCAAACTCGATCAATACCAATTCAATCCCACCATGAAAGACCTCGATCCGATTGTTGATATGATTGTAGACAGGGTAACCAAAACTATTGAGACCAATCTGGAAGCTACCAAGACCCAGCTACAACAACTTGCCAACGATCTTCAGAACTCAACAAATGTAATAGAGGCAACCATGACCACATACAAAGATGTTCTTCTTAACCAAGTAAGACCCCCCACCAAAATACCAAGAACCCATCTTGAGAAGCCCTGCAAGCCCAACAACTACTCCTCAACATCAAGCCCTCCCATCACAAGGACCTTGCAAAACACAGCCACACAAGTATCATAGACAAAGCCAACCAAATCATCAGTACAATTGGATCCCCAGAAGGTCAAAAGTTCCACAGCACATCACAACTTCATAATGGAGGAATATTACTAGAAGCAAATTCAGACCTACTCGTGAAATGGCTACTAACTGATGCACAGCACACAAAATTTACATCCAACTTCGGATATGGTGCAGAGATCAAACCATGAACATACGCCATCATTGCCTACTTTATACCTCTCACATTCAACCCTGAAAACATGAGAAATTTAAGGGAGATTGAGGAAACAAACAACTTACCAACAAACTCCATCACCAAAGCAAAATGGGTTAAACCAAAAGAAAAATGCATGGCAAACCAGACCTGTGGCCATGCCATACTAACCCTCTCTTTGCTCAATGCTGCTAACTCTATCATCTCCAAAGGTTTTTATATATGTCACAAATGAATCAAGGCCAACAAATGCAAAAGGGAACCCCTTCAATGCCTGCACTGTCAATGCTGGAATCATGTAGCCTCCTCATGCCTGGCCCCCAACGATATCTGTGGCACATGCAGTGGAATGGGTACTAATGAGAGTCCCTCTCTGTATGTGTGGGTATCGTGATCTGGCTGGTCTCTCTCTGTCTAGCTACGCGTCTAAGTCTGAACATCATGTGATATGCTGACTAAGCATATCATGTGCCTCCCACTACAGCAGTGACAATCACCAAACAGCTAACTGTGCCAACAGCAACAAATTGTGACATACACCCTGCAGAAAGGATGGCCACACCAGCTGGGATCAATCTTGCCCCACCTTCATCCAAAAATGTAAGGACCTAGACACCAATAACATAGAAAACTGCATGCCATATTTCCCCATGGATGAGCCCTGGACCTATGCACTCACACCTACTGAACCCCCAGCAAACATTATGTCCAACCTACATGGGCTGAGGGCTCAGAACACTGAACTACAAAGATCACCATTACCTTCCCAACACACACGCTCAACGAATTCCCCCACCCAGATTTAATCCCACATGGGTGAACCAAAATCATCAACATAGAGCCCCTTGGGACACACATCCTCATTTCGTACAAATGACTCTCTCCTTCACCTCGAACGATCATGCACCCCCCAACGATCCTACCCCATGTGCCCGTACACCAGAAGGATGGGGTGACTGCCCTCCATCTCCTCTTTCCGCCTTCAACAGAGCATCATCATCTAACTCCACCACTCACTTGTCCTATGCCTGAACAACACAACATACCGCTGTACCATGTAAATATATGGCAAATCAATTTCAACAAATCAGCCAAGGCACAATGGGACCTCATGAATTCAAATATCTTTAGCAAATGCAACATTCTGCTACTACAAGAACCACATTTCGACAAATACAACAACACGAAAGCCACGCACGACTGGAGGGTCATATACCCCACTTCCAGATACAACATTGACGCAGCTGTGATCAGTCATACTCATTAACTCCAAACTAGACACAACTACCTGGGAACAGATCAGACTTCCCAATACCAATGATATTATGGCCATCTGTATCCGAAGTCCACAAACTAACCTTTCCATTTTCAACATCTACAACAACTGCCTCCACTCCGATATTGTAACAATGCTGACAAAATACATCAAGGACAACAAAAACACCCTACATCAAAACGCTAATGACCACATGCTGTGGTGTGGAGACTTCAACCGACACCACCCCCTATGGGACAAAGTAGTGCTACCAAAGTTCAGGTTTAGGTTCAGGTTCAGACCCCTGGGGATATTCTGAACAGTTCTGAACTCGGTTCAAACCACTCCAAACCGATTTTCTGCCCACATAAAAATACTATGTCAAAATCATGATATTTACTCAGATTTTAATATTTTTGACATTTTATATGTTTTTGATATCTTCTACCATATGCAATAAACACTAATAGATGAGTTGCAATTATGTACATGTGTAAATAAAATCATATTTGATGATATCATAATATTTTATAGGATTTATCTATTTGGCTCCCCAGGGAGCTGCTTAGTCATCCAACACCCCTTTCCTTATATGGTTATAGCTAACTGGCCTGATTAAGATAAATCAATTCTTGCTTGTCCATTACTTGAGAGCAAATTCAAGAGAATTAAGCAATGAAATGTTCAATATTGTTAGACCTTCAGAATAAATAATCATAAGGTTTGGTAGAGTAGTTGGTGAAAAATAAATCAACTGCTTATCTATACTTAAGGTTCCTAAGGTTCCACTACATCAAAGATGACAATTATTTTTTCTCAGTAATATACACTTATAAATTACTCAAATCTAATTTTACTATATTTTTGCCAATGGTATTGCAAAGACAATAATTCATTTATCTTGATCAGACCACTTAGCTATAACTATATAAGGAAAGGGGTGTTAGATGACTAAGCGGCTCCCCGGGGAGCCAAATAGACACTCCCTATTTTATAATATAGTCACTTTAGAATATTAGTATGATACTGCATGACACGGACATATTCCTGTCTGGAAACAGTGGCAGAAAATAATTCAATTAAAGAATAGACCACACTGAAACATAATTTATAAATTTATAGCCGCTATATCTCAGGGAAATCTCACAAAGTCGCAGTAGTCTACAATATTAGTATATTGTGATATATAGTCTTGCACATCACTAAATTAATATGAGATGCTTACAATATGGTGAGAATAGATGCTAGAGGACTAAATAACACTCACAACAGTGTCAAACAATATTTTAATAATGCATTATATGTGAATCTCTGGCATATGTTAAGATATATGGAAAAATGTGGTTTGGTTTGGGTTTGAACCCTCCTGAACCTGAACTGAACCGATTTAAATGGTTCAGGGCAGTTTAGGTTCAGTTCACAGTTTGGTCAAAAAGGGCAAAAACCAGACTGAACTGAACTTTGGTAGCACTAGGACAAAGAACGAAACCACTATTTATTCACCACCAATGCCCTGGACCAAGCACACATACTTATAGAGGCTGTGACCAACCACAACATGACAATGGCCCTGCCCAAAGACTTACCTACCCTGGAATCCATGGCTACCAAAAACTGGACACGAACTGATAACATCTTTTGCTCAGCCAAAACTACAGATTCAATACTTATATGCAACATGAAACCCAATGAGCAGCCCACTGGCACAGACCACATTCTGATACTCACTTCTCTACTCTTTCAAACCCACACTAATGTATCCACTCCTAAGCAAGATTTTATAATGACAGATTGGGATGAGTTCCATGACTCTCTTTCTGCTCACTTATGTCTTTTACCCAGGCCCACCAAGATACTTTCCAAACAACAATTAGATCATACTATTATGACTTTGATAAAATCGATACAAGCCACCATCAACGAAATCATCCCTATCTCCAAGGCAACCCCACACTCCAAATGATGGTGGAACAAGGACCTCTCGATCCTGAGAAAAGAGAAGAACAAGCTAAGCTTTGAATCATACAGAAAGAGAGCTCTACCTGACAACCCTATTCACAATGAGTATTGCCTCACTAGAAACAGGTATGGTGAAGCCAAGGGGACAGCGGGAGAGGGAGAGAGGGGGGAGACAGGATGGTGGTGGCCATGGCCTCGTCCTCATCCCCATCATCATCGTCATGCTCATCGTCCCTGTCCTCATCGTCCTCCTCCTCCTCCTCATCATCATTGTCCCTGTCCTTGTCATCCTTGTCCCCATCCTCATTGCTGCCATGGTGGTGGTGGTGGTGGTGGCAGTGGTGGGTCCTCATCCACAGTCCTCATCCTTGTCATCTTCATGTCGTCCATGACGCTCACCACCTGTTGTTATCGTCCTTGTCATCCTCATTGGTGCATGTGGTGTTGTTGGTGCCGGTGATGCGTGGGTTGGTGGGTTTTCTCTGAGCCAAAGATGTGTGACCACATTTGTTGAGGTGTGACCTTGTGACAAAATAAGTCACATGGTCTGTGTGCCATTTCACTCCTATATAAGAGGGCTCGAAATCCCATTACGATCCCCTCAAATAAATTATATTGTAGTAGTTAATTAATATTAGTAATAATAATAATAGAGTATAACATACCCATCAGCAACCCACCATACCCGCAGTGTCAGGTACGGGTTAGCTGTAGGTTTCATTTTGTAACCCATACCCATACCCATGGAACCCATGGGTCCAGACCTGCACGGGTTTGAAAACCCATGCTCCATTAACCCATCCATCAAAACCATCTTCTTGCCACTGAAAGAACAAAAGATATCATAAGTGCCATCCTTTTCCATCATTGAGAATGGTGATATCCAGTCTGCTACTCCCAACTTGCTCTCAGCCATCCACCTCTCAGCCATCTATGTCATCATGATGACCACATTTTTAACAAGGACATCTCCCTTCCATGCTGTTGGCGTTATGTTATAAATCTTTGCCAAAATATCACTGGCACACTCCTGCCAAGTGGGAAGTCTCAATCTATGTGGTCCTTGTTCCCACTCTGGGTGTTGAGCAAGAATGTTCATGCACATTACAGCTGAATTGATCCAATTGGCCAACTGGAGCTGATCAGCATTTGTATCTGAACCAACCATGGTATGCACTCTTCCAAACACAGCCTCTAGTGCATCTGATCCCAGTAATGTAATCCAAAAGCATCCATCAGGATCGTCAAGTTGGGTCTTTGCTACACAGAAATGAATGTTCTTTGATGCCATCATGAAGTTGAAATAAAGTTGTGATTAGGCATATGAACAAGATGAGGATCCTGATGACATCAATGAAGCCCAGGCAATGACTGAAGGGATCCAAGCAATCTAGAATTTGATGTGGATGCTGAGGATCTTTCTGGCAGCTAGTTGTCTAACATTGGATCAGGAACTGCTCACTGTGCCTACCTCTCTGTTGATGGAGCTCCAGAGCAACATAAATCAACAATCCTCCACCTCTTCTCAATAAGGCACAGCACAGGTAGGGGTTTACTTGTGGTTATTCCAAAATGGGTAATGCAGGTTCAGGTATGGTGTCCTGATTTGGACACCGTGCCCATACTGCACCCATCACCTGCAGTAGACAGGTATCCACGAGTAAGCAAAGAAAAGCCCCAAAGGGCCACAAAAGTACATTGTTATTCTTTTTATTTCTACATTTCATCTACTAACTATCTTCTAGTGTGCCATCACAACAGTGACACACCAACTCCACAGCAACAACAACAAGACAACAACAATGACAACAAACTTGGAGGAGAACAGCTGGGAGGGTGGTGCACCCACCTACCAGCCCAGGTATGTACAACTTGCCTTGTCCCATTGACACCAGCTGATGCTGTCTGTCAATGGCTATCTAGCACCATCCACCATCCACCAACCAGCAACATCTGGCACCTGTTGCCCTCACTCCTCACAAACACATGTTGATGTGTCAACTGACATGTAGGCGTCATTCACAAGGTGGCCAGCAGCAACATTGGCCCCAGTGAGGATAATGGGAGTGTGGGTGTAGCCCACACTCCCATTTCCTCAAATTATGGCTCATCCAAGGCCCCCACATACCTCACAAAGGTGACAGACATGTCAATTGACAGGTGTCTGGCCTGCACGAGGTGAGGGACCTCTTTTCACCATGGGTACACAAAGTACCCGTGGTCTACCACTGTACCCACCATATTTCGGGTACAGTGTGTACCCATTATTGCAGCAGGTGTGGGTACAGTGGGTATGGGTGCGGTGTCTGGAAATCAGACCTGTGGTATAGTGCAGGTCATGGGTATACCCGCAGGTTATGGGGCCTGGACTCATACCCCTACCCGCCACGGGTACGGATTTGAGGCCACGGGTACGGGTTCCATGCAAGTTTTGTGCAAATCCCGCAAAAAACATGCAAAAAACATGTTTTTGAGGTAGTATTCGATTTCTACAGGATTAAATACTGATCGGATCGTCTTGATGTAAACTGGAGAACTGTTTAGAACACACTAGAGAGCATCCCTGCATTTTTTAGGGAATTGTAAGAGCTTCCAGTCCCATTGTATATGCAAGAAACAGTGAAAAAACACCAAAAAACAGGTTTTTGAGGTAGTATTCGATTTCTACCGGATTAAATACTGATCGGATTGTCTTGATGTAAACTGAAGAACTGTTTAGAACACATTGGAGAGCATCCCTGCATTTTTTAGGGAATTTTAAGAGCTTCCAGTCCCATGGTATATGCAAGAAACAGTGAAAAAACACCAAAAAATGAGGTTTTTGGTGTTTTTATCTTCCAAAAAAATACAGGCAGTACCCGTGAGGGTACTTCACGGGTACTGCGGGTATCTAGACCCTGGACTTGGACTTTACCCGCACAGTACCCGTACTCTTAACCCTTAAGGGTACCTGATACCCCTGACCTGCACTACTGTGGTATACCTGTGTAGGGCCTTACTTCTCAAGCCCTTTCAGTACAACAGAATCACAGGACCGTCTAAAACATGTTCGTGGATTCTCTTGGAACAATGAATCTGGGGGTGGCCTCTCTCTTTGATCAGTTAATAATCCTCATGAGCCTTGGGTGGAAATTCAAGATCCTGTTGCTCTTCTTGTTCATTGTGAAGATTTTGTCTGGCTTGCAATTGTACAAATTGTTGACATCAAGTAAGCTAACTTGTCCAATCAATATTTGTCCACCTGCTAAAGGAACCCAATGTGTGGGTCAAGGTGCAGGTGCTGCAGATTGTTCCTACAGAGCAAACACCATTGCCAGATTCTGAAGAGGGCAATTGGGAGTGGACTGAATGCTTTGAGGAGTCATTTGGGAATTCTTCCATTTGTGGGATCGAGGGTCACTGGTTGCAGCTACTCAATCCAGTTGTTTTGCCCTCCACACACCTTGGAAAGGAGGGAGCCTTAACTTACTACTTTCGATCTGCAGAATTACTTGCTATTGTGGCATCACTGTATGGTGATTTCCATGCCAAGTGGGTTCATTTTCATTCAGTGAGACATTTTCATATCAAACCATTAATGGTGTGTGAATTTTCCAAGCATAAACTTTTGTGGCTCTTATGTTGTGCAAAGGGTCTGCCTGTTTCATTTGCAAAGATGAAGGCGTGTCTTGTGGATTGGCTATGAGCAATGTTGTTGCACACACTGTCCAACAACACCTCTGTGCCTCAAGAAAGCATATGGCCATTCACATCCTGTTTGATGTGAATATCTCACAAGATGTGAACCCTTGTGGCTTCTGTTTAAACACTGGTACTCTCTGCACCATCCGTCTCACAAAAGGGAAAGGTCACAAGGGAGCAACCTGCATCAACATTGCACAATCTCACTGTCCCAATTGATGAGTGACTCAGATCAGCTTCTTGATGATGACATTTCAATAACTGAAGGCTCACATTGTCATCATAAACATGTTGCAAAATGTCAAATAGTTGAGTCTGATGATGATGGTAACCTGGGCAGGTGTGAAGAGCCAGATTGTGATGATTCTGGCAGAGAAGATATGATCAGTTGTGCAGGCCCTGGTTGTGGATCTAGGGTAGGTGAAAAATAGAGTATTTATGTCTGGCTGCTTACACACAATTATAGTTTCACTTGGTTTGTGTTTCTTTGACCAAAATCCCTGTTGGTGGGTGGTTTTGTGATGATACCTGTCATCAAAATGCTGGATTCCACAGTTAGGGTATGGGGAAATCATGAAAGTGAGCCCGTGCTAAATAGCTTAACTGTATGGTGAATCTATATCGATTGTGAATGACTGACTTAGAATTACTGTCCCAGGTCAGGTAGTGGGCCACCCTCTCTAGTGGGCCACTTTGGAGTTTCTGAGCTTTATCCAGTATTAATGTACAATGTGTTGGGATGAATCACAAGAACAATACCTAGGATTGCCTCAGACAAAAGTTCGTATAGCCATTTTGGTCATGTGATGAGCAATGGTGCCAGATTGCTACCAAACCGGTAATATGTCCAATTTGGGAAGAACACCAGTGGCCCAATTCCAGTATCCCTGCCACGACAAATGCTTCTCCAAACCAAATGTTTTGAAACTTCACAAGCTTGTTCCTGTCACCCATGTGCTTCTCCTCAGCCATTCTCTCCAAATTACTGCATGCCTACAGGCCACCACGTTCCATCAAACTCATGCAAGCCACCTTGTTTCCCATTTTGGATGGGCTGCATTCATAAACACCTGCTAGCTTCAGATGATGAGGTGCATCCTGTGTCTTCATGCCTCGACAGACTCTGTTACACTTGTACATGCTTTTTCAGCATATTACCTTTTGGAAATTACTATGGGACCAGGATGCGGAGAGAGGTGAAGGTTTCAATGCAGGTGCGTGAATTAAACCTTTTTTTGTCGTCTGAACAATAACCATGTTGCCTAGCCAGCGGAAAAATGCACTAACACTAGCCCCATCTGCCATGTGTTTTCTAATCTATGCCAGCACCCATCCACACTGCCGTCTCATGTCTAGTACCTAGAACAAACAAATATATCAATTAATTCACTGTTTTGAAAGCACAGTACAACATATAAGGTGTGTTCAAGTCAGCAGTGAGTTCATACTGCCATCTGCCCAAACTTTGACTGTTACCTGACAAAATGGCAGATTCTTCTTTTTTGCCACATCCAACTGTCTCAATTCCTCATGATATTCTTACCCAACCACAGGAGGAGCGTCTCCAACTAGCTATGGCTGCAATTCAACAATCTGGTACAAAACCTAATGGTGATCCATGCTATTCTGCACAGCAAGCAGCACAAAATTTTGGTGTCCCAAGATCATCCCTAGGCCGTTGTTTGCAGGGTATGTAATATTTTGCAAGACCATTTGCATTGCTAAGCATTTTCTAGGGGGAAAGACTCGCCATGAGGCACATGTAGATGAGCAGCTTCTCACTGAGGCTCAGGAAGAAATCTTAGTTAAATGGGTTAAGATTCAAGGCTAACATGGCGTACCCATGACATACACATCAGTTGCTCAGTCAGCCACAGAGATTTCAGGTAAACCAGTTGGAAAATCATGGCTGAAACGGTTCCAGAATTGCCACCCCAATTTAAAGATGAAGAAGACAATAGGCTTGGAGAAGGCACATGCGAAGGCATTAAATCAGTTTGCGGTTGATGGATTCTTTGACATGCTTGCCGATGTGATCAAAGAATACGAAATTACGCCTGGGAATATCTATAATATGGATGAAAAGGAAATCCAACTCAGGATTGGTGCAAGGATTACTGTTATGATTGACCGAGACCAAAAAGAGGTTTATTCAATTGAGGATGGGAACAGGGAGCTCATTACCATCATCAAATGCATCTGCGCTGATGGATCGATCCTCCATCCTTCTGTGATATTCCAAGGTCAGCAGCGGAACTCAGAGTGGGGTCGAGACAACCCTTGTAATGCTAGGTCTGAGTCTGTATCATTTCCATTTGAGTGACATTGACCTTTTATTTTTTGGTTGACAGCATATCTATTTCCCTGAATGGGTGGACAGACCAAGAGCTGGGCTCTGCATGGCTTCAAAACGACTTTGATCCAGCAACACAAGATAAAGCTGCTGGACAGTATCATCTTTTAATCCTCGATGGTCATAACTCCCATTACACATTCACATTTTGCAAGTATGCAGCAGATAACAAAATCATAATTATTTGCCTTCCCTTGCACACCACACATGCCCTTCAGCCCTGCGATGTCAGTGCATTTGGACCTCTTGCACAATCTTGGAAGTGAGTGGTAACCATTGCATCCCAATCCCTGATTGCAATCCGAAAAGATAATTTATTGTCATATTACCACTCTGCATGCACCAAAGCATTGAGACCATCAACAGTTCAATTGGCCTTTCGAAAAACAGGAATATGGCCGCTAAATCGTGATGTCATTCCTCTTTCAGCCTTTGAGCCATCAAAGAATACAACTACGCAGGCCATACAACCACTTCCAGCAACTCTCCCATCTATCCTTGTCCCAACGCCTACCCCGACACCAATTCCAACACCAACAACATCTGCCACCACTGCTACTGCACTCCACCACAATGCTGATACACACATTGAAGGGTCACCGGATGAGGACAAGGAACCAATGCAGCAGTATCACATTGCTGTTCCTCCTCCACTTCCAGGTACTTCATCCCAACAAGCACTTAGGGCTGAGAATATGATGCTGTGAGACATCATCAAGCAGGCAGGCATTGCTCTAGAGGAGGACTATGTGCAAATGAAACTGATGGACCTGGAAAACGAGAGGTTGAGAAAGCAAGTTTTCGAGAAGGGAAAGAGGAAAACCGGAGTAAACTTACCTCAGGACATGCATGACACATGACAGCCGCTGAGAACCTGGATTTACTAGCTTGTCAGGACTGGGAGAGTGGGATGAAAGACGTGCTTAAGGAGGTGGCCCCACATTTCAGAATCCAGAAGAAGAATATTCTTGATTATGAGAGAGAGATCGAGAAAGCAAAGAAGGCAGCTGAGCGAGAGGCGAAGAAGGCTGCCGCAGCTGCTGTAAGGGTGGCACAGGGCCGTGGTTGTGGTTGTGGTCATGGTCATGGCTGCATTACTGGCAATAGGGGTGGAACAAGAGGGAGGGGTGGGAGAGGAAGAGGTACAGCTGCAGCAGGTGGTGCTGGTACTAATGCATATGATTCGGATTCAAGTTCTGAGCTGTTTGGGGTGTCTGGGTCGTCAGGGAGTAGCTCTGACTCTGACTCCGAGAGTGAGGCAGAGATCCAAATCCCCAGGTCACGCCGACAACACCCTGTTCAGGTGATTCGAGGATGCTGCGAGGAGGTGGCGGAGGACAAGAGGATTCACCCCCCAGAGCAGATACGTCCTCACCCACGCCCATGTATGCGTAACCATCATCTCAAGAGTCCGGATAATGGAGAAGTCAAGGGTGAGGAGTCCGGTGGTGTGGATGCAGTTGAGGGTGATGGGCCAGGGGCTCTGCTCGATGAAGGCAGCCAAGAGCGTGCTGTAGGTCCTGAAGTTGAGGTTGGTTTGGTCCCTGGGGTAATGGAGGGTGGTTTTGAGGTGCAGGACGGGGGTATGGAGGTGCCAGTGATGGTGCAATTGGGAGAGGTTGAGACTCAGGCAGGTCCAACAAGGTGCCGAAATCCTAGGTGTGGAGTTCAGTTAGATACTGAAGACCTGATAGATTACTCACTTATTGATACGATTCCAAAGTTTGAAGGCCAATGGTGCTGCCAATCATTCAGAATGGCTTTGTGAAGTAGAGGTCCAGCCAGCAGCCATGGTTCTCACGGGTGGCCTACATCACAGTTATTCTCATTTTGGCAGTCATCACACGAAAATATTTGTTGCGGAATGTCAACCTCACCCAAAATTCTACCTGTCTTGTACTGTCTTTCTAAGATACTTGTCTCTCATCCTAGCTCATAAAACCCTTCAAAGGATAATTTCTGCTCATGCAATTGCTTCCTTTTGCTTGGGTGGCCCATTCCCTGCCCCAATACAGTAAGGTTACTGTAAAAATCAAAAATTTGCCTTTTTGAGGGTTTTGGCATTTGCTAAGGGGGGGGCGGGGGGGTGTGAGGCCTTATCTAAGTAATTTAACCCTGTGTCAAGGATTTATCTTTTTCTTACCTCTTGCCTTCCCATGACTAAGCTTGACTTTTCATTTTTACAGAGATTTACTGGTGTTATTACAAATAGGACACACGGAAAGGAAGTTCCAACAAAGTCTGAATGCAGACCAAAGGTCATTTCTGCGGTCATAGGCAGAAAAAGAAACTACTAAACCTCAGAGAATGTAAGGGGACTCGGATCAATAACAAAATCATGAACAAATCGGTTGTAACCTCCGGGTGTTCTCTCAAACCGGTCCCTAAGCTCCTCCTCCAAGTGTCCATCGCACTTGCCAAGCAGACCGAATGGTGTTATTGCCTTGGACCCTGATAGTGCTGTGTTAGGGTTTTTTGGATAGTACCTAGACAGAATCAGCTTCTCACCAGAAATCGGGAACAAGAGTGTTCGCCCAAACAACAATAAGAAGATCGCCTCCAGCAATGACCAAATGCCACCGATTGAAGCTAACAATGCTGGGACTGTGTGGGACCTGAACTCTTCCGTCACAACGAAACCCCGTCCTCCGAGCGAAATGCCCCAGCCAGGATATAAGACCGCTGTCATTTCATACTGGGTTGGGTTTGTGATGCCATTTTCCGGGATGGGATCTATTAGATCAAAGAATAACTTATCAGTTACAGTGGTGGATTTACTTGAATCCACTTTCCAATCGTGTACAGGTTGACCGATTGATATATCTAAGCGTGAAACATGAGGGATTGTAAAATTGTCCAGTATATAATATCACGTACGCCTGACAAACCCATAATATCCCGCCAGCCTGTCTTTAGTACATCACGGCGAGAGTAGCCAACTGTGTATCTCATCAGAGCCCCGAAATTGTAGTACAAGGAGAATGGGGTCAGAAAGACACGTTCATTGGGCTCTCCAGTGGTATTGAGGTATGATGCAATATTTCCCAGTGCTTGACGATTCGGATCAAATAGTATGAGCTGAGTGTTATCGTACACGCCTAGAAGTCCGGTCCATGCTGGGTCCATAGTAATATTGACCCAAACGGCATTGGTTCTGAGGGGCGCTGTTAGGGCTTATAAGTACAACTATAGCGAGCCAAGAACAACAGGCTCACGTGGACAGGAACACACGTTGCAGCGATAGGATGGGTTCCACTGCAACTGATCCTGGGTGAATTGCACTAGGGACTGATACCACGCTAGCTGACAAGGGCAATATGACGCCACGCCTTCTTCAGGATTCCAGCAATCGATGGAAACATCCACAGATGAGTACGGGCTCTGCGGCATAGAATCGGTTAAATTCAGTTCAACTCTCCAGGAATTGGCTACACTCACGCCTTCAAACGACGGTTGGCTTAGAATGTTGGTGATTACTAGTAGGGACGGCATTTCCACCATTCCAAACTTCGTGCTATCATTAAATGGTTCGACCATTGTATGGTCTCTAGTAGAAAATCGCTCGGTCTTGATCTGTATAGCGAGATTGATTCCAAGCAGCAAAAGGAGGACGATTGATGCAACGCAAGCAACTGTACGAAGGACCGCTATCCATTCCGGTTCAACACTGTCTTGGCATCAGCAAAGTTCACTGAGGACGGGTGATAATGCATACGGATGGCGACGAAAAAGAAAGCGCTTGACGGTGTTGCTCATAATCCACGACAGAGTGGAGAGAATTCAGGATGAGACGACAGCCACAATATTACCTGTTCGACTCCCATGCCTCGTGGATGACGGCTGGAACATCAACCAGCGCTACAACTTGAGTTGAACTCAATTCAGTGCGCTTTGGTGAAGGACTGGATTTATTTATACGATTGAGGCCTGGATTGTTGACTATGCCCAAGGGGTTTTTGAACCCATGATGATTGATGTTTTTGTTATGCGGAATGTCGCGAAATAGCGCTGAAAGGCCGAGTCGAAAGTGACCAGGATAACCTAATTCAAGGCAAGAATGCCTATTACGTTCTTCAAACTCCCTTTCTGAACCCACGCCATTGCGAAAAGCAACGGATGTAATGCTGTCGGAATAACGCTCAAAGCTGAACCCATGAAAGGTACAGTTGATGGTGGCTGTCGCTAACCGAGTTTGGCCAAGGGGATCCGTCAATCGATCGTCAATGACGGCTGGAATGTACGACTCGAGACGCTCGATATTAGCGGCAGAGACCCCATGCACCATCGTCTTGCACTGCTTTACTTCTCCACACCATTCCAGGTCCTCTGCATGCGAAGCCTTCGGCGGTGACTACTGGTACATGCTTGCTACCGTGACATGCTTGGTACCAGATAGGGCAGATCAATGAACACTAGCCGCGGTTAAATAACGAAAGTGATGGCGTTATGCTACTATCTGCGAGCTTCGAATTCGTGCGGCAACAATGGAGGCAGTATCTGGCCAACCGTTACCGGAACGGCCCATCATTTATCGACCGGTTGGTCGTATATCTTTTTTTATACCTACTACGTAGTACTAACTGCTGTTCTGGATATTCACTAGTACTGTTCTGGATATTACATGTCCTGCGAATGGTAACGACCACAGATAATGACAAGCCCCACGCAAGCACCTCGAGACAATGCATAGCCATCTCAACATGGGTTCGGCGTTCCAGGTGACTTATCATGTCACCACCTCAGGATAATGGCGAAAGACCCGACGGATTCACTGATCTGCTGACCTTGGGCAATTCATGAGACGTCTCTTGCACTGCAGCAGGTCCCACCATGCTGACCGTGGCATCATCTTGCTTCAGGCTGGGTACAATTGACTTTCTCGGACAAGTAGCGCCTCGAATCGCAGTACACGGGGTCTGTGACTGCGCCAAACAAAAACCAATGACAGGTCTATTTTCCATAAATTGAAGCTTCTTGGACCAGTGGCGATGTCTCAACTCTCGACTTCGCACAATGTATCTCTTACCGGAGTTGCTTATCGTACAACGTAAGCATGGTCTTAATGTTGACGCCTATTGTCTACAGTTGACTGTTGTATGCATCAGTGCTCATTGCAAAGGTTGTCTTTGGAAATGTCCTCTTTCCGCGCCAAAAGCTCTCTATTGGCCCTGTCCCAATTCCAGACCAAGTGCATTCAGTGTTTGTCAAACTTGCGATTCATGGTCTGACTTCCTTTCCTTTTCAATCAGTGTGCAAGCACATGTGCCCCAGCAGCGGCACTGTATAATTCATGTACTGCCATCTCTTGCCTCTGTACTCAGGGCAGCGAGAGTGAAATCCAGAGCTGCATCAACTGTGCTGCTCCGTTAGAGCCGATGTTGGCGAGTCAACTGGACTTCCTGCTTCAAGGTAAGTCCCACCAGGTAATTTCATTTCAAAGGACCTGACAAACAGTATCATCGGTCACTTCAAGATTATAACTCGCTTTGCAGTGGGCTTCCGCCTCTTACACTCCCGCCTCTCTCCTCGGTAACCGTGCCCATGACGCCACCTTCGATAACCCCTTCCACGACCACCCCGCATACCACCGCCGTCCCCACGACGCCACCTTCAATGACCCCTTCGGCAACCACCTCTGTGCCCAGGACGCCACCTTCGATGGCCCCTTCAGGAACCACCCCTGTGCCCACGACGCCACCTTCAATGACCCCCTCAGTAACCACGACAGAAATTACCTCCTCGCCCGTAGCACCACCGTCGACTACCCCCTCAGTAACCACCTCCATGCCCACGACGCTAACGATGGCAACCACAGTCATCACGTCAACAAGTTCACCTCTGATTGTCCCATTGCCTACTAACACGTCGGGTGCTAGTAATGGCGCAAAGTTGAACCTTACACCTAAGTTTGGAAGTATAGGTGTTGCGCTCCTTGTTGGCTTGACCATTTGTTTCTGAACGTTCTGCATACTGTGGACCTTGGTGGATGGACAAACTAGCTATTTCTACAATTCCGCTGCCAGTTTTCTGTTCTTCGTGCGATTGGCGTTTCTGGGATCATACGGGATCATGATTAATCGCCTAATTTAATAACAAGTACATGTAGGCCTTTTTGCGTAAACCTGTTACTTCGAGATTGTTTCGAGAAATACCTCATCTGTGGGACCTTAATGTTGATTGACGGCTTCTGGGTTCTTTGTAAAACCTGAGATGGAGGGAGCTACAAACAACTGACACAGATCTGCAGTGGAAAGGTCAGAAGACTCATAAAAATGGAGCTGCTGACACTTACGAGAGTGCCATGGCTAATGATGCCCACACTGGATTGAGACGAGCGTGCCCAACTGGATATACAACTCCTGCTGCTACAGGTACGGCAATAAGGTTGTAGCACACTGCCCAAAGCTAACAAAGGATGATCAGCTTGCGGTCATCCTAATAGATGTTGCCATGACGCGTACGAAATTAATTTTCACGCGATTAAACACTTTGCGCGATAGATCGCTGAGGGTAAGTAAACAATGCAAATGCGAGGATACCAGAATGAATGATGCGCTCGAAATAGCAACGTCGCCTATGATAAAGGAGTCAAAAAGCCATGCGGAACAGGAAGTTCGAGAGGCGCCTCAACTGCCAGAACCCATTGCAATCCCAATATCAGCCGCGGTTAAAGCCTGCAGATCGGTGATGAGTAAACAATATTGTCAACTAGAGCAAACACCAACCGGAGCATCATTTATACCGTCCCCAACCATTGCCACAATGCAACGCTCATTCATCCGACCACTGAAGAAGGATTGCCAATTTGATGCATTTCGCTTTGTCCCAACGCGTTGCAGCCATTCAATCTTCTGTGCCTGTAAAATGGAAGCTCGACGCAATCGTACGAATAGAAAGAGGCCTAATCACCTTTTCGTGTGGGAGGACGCCGGCAATCACATTGTTTTTTGGGATTCCAACGGTCTCTGCAACAGCTTCCGCGGTTGTAGCATTATCACCAGAAAGCATCCATGTGGCAATGCCTAGTTCTTGGAAGGAATGCACAACGTCCTTGGCCTCTGGCCTTACACGGTCTGTGACGGCGAAAATGGCGGTGATATGAAATGATTCTCGAGTCACGTCATTGACCTCTTCGTCGTCTTCTATAGCCAACAGGGCAAGAGTTTTGGCTTCTGACTTCCATACCTCCAGTTGGTAGGCAATATCCTTGTTTATAATTACACCATGTTCCTTCATCCACGATTCATTCCCGATGATCGCTGTGCAGTGCAACGACTCAAAGTAGGCCTTTAGCCCTCTCCCCGCAGTCTCCTCAAATGCCGAACCTGTTACGGGGGTTCCCTTTCCCTCGCAAAAATTACGAATCGCAATGGCCAAAGGATGGGAACTAGCGGACTCTATCTCTGCTGCGATACCCATAATAACGTTACGTTCCCATTTGGCATCGGCTAGGAATTCGGCCTCGGAAACGGACGGCTCCTTACCCTCCGTGAGTGTCCCGGTCTTGTCAAATACAATTAAATCGAGCTGCGCCATTTCTTGGAACGCTTCGCCACCGCCATGGGCTAGAATGCCAAACTTCGCAGCCAAGCCAGACCCAACGAGAAGTGCCGTTGGCGCAGCAAGACCGATACCACAAGGGCACGCGACTACAAAAACGGCTATCGCAAACTCGAGAGACCAGACCACTGCAAAAACGGAAACACACTGATCAACAGCCGAATGAAGATGAACCCATTTATTACTCACCCCAGCCACCAACCGGAATGTCGAGGTATTCACTAGGGATCGAACCACTGAGTCCCAGGACTAGCCATATAAGCCAGGTGGAGATTGCCAATAAGGTAACGACTGGGACGAAGTATCCCGTGATGAGGTCGGCCACTCTTTCAATGGGGGCTCTTCGCGTCTGCCCCTCCCGGACAACCTTGACAATATGGTCGAGCCTGCAAATCACACAAGAAACATCATTTCTGCCGTCAATGGCCTGAATTGTATGGGCACTAACATCATCCCTCCCCCTACAGCGTCGACTCGGACATCCACCATCTTTGATTTGTTGATCGTTCCCATGTAGACCTTATCTCCAACCCCCTTCTTGATGAGCCTTGACTCGCCTGTTAACGAACTCTCGTCAAAAGCGCTGTCCTCCCCTGAGACTATGGTTCCATCACAGGGTGGCGTCGAGCCATTCTGAACGCGAACGATATCGCCCACTTCCAAAAGATCGACGTCTATTTTCTGAAGTTTTGAATCTACTGGCAGTGTAAGAGAGCTGTCTTCGAGTTTCAGATCGCCTTTCTCGATATCTCCGTTAGAGAGGGTCAAAGTCGAATCGAGAGGCGATCTAGGTACGAGAAGAAGAGCCTCCGCTGGATGCAAGGAAGAAAGAGCCGTGATAGCATCGGCTGTCCGTTCTTTGCTGTATGCTTCCAAGAAACGACCTGTACGATGTCAAGGGGAAATTAAGGACTTCAAGGTGGATAGCCCACGGAAGGAACACACCGGCAAGAGTAAACACTGTAAGAAATACGACAGAGTCGAAATACGTAGTATTGTCGCCCAGTCCTGCAGGCGACGCTGGTTGAGAAGCCACTAGGGCAAGTAATGCAATAGATGAAAAATATGCTACGGATACGCCACTAGATACCTGTGTTGTTGGATATCCGTTTCGTTGACCTCCTGCAATACAGCGGTAAAACGCACGCACCAAAAGATTCATACTTCCGAAACGGGTGAACCGTCGTAAAATAGGTGTTGGTCTGTCTCTTCTCCACAAGGCTCTGATTTCCTTGATGGCTCGTTTGTGGAAGATACCCGCGCTGTAGAACATGACTGGTGTTGCCAAAAACAACAAGGCCCAATCCATCCGTGAAGCATTCCCGATCCACATGGGTTCCATCAAGAACCTTTTTGTCGGATTATTATCTTTCACGAGGGACGCAAAGACGACCGCAATGATGAACGTAGGAATTGCGATGGCGACGGCGAAGATAAGACGGCGTAAGAGACCTCTTCGTTCGATGATTTGCCTGTTACGAGCAATTTCTTCAAGCGACATCGGTCGATATATGGAGACTTTGAGCGGAGATGATTTTGAAGAAGCAATGGCACAAATGATGGTACGGATTGAAAGAGAAGGCGGAGCCGGCTCGTACGTCAATTCCAATATGGGATCTGTGTAGGCGGTCAATGGTTTGACGATAGTTATTTTTGACCCAAAGATATCGAGAGCCGCCATGATCTGGTCCGTGCATTGTCTAAATAAATGGATGAGTGAGGCAACACACTACCAAAGGTTTTGAGGCATACTGGCAAAACATCCCGTGAACGCGTAATGAAATAGTTCGACTCGTGCCACCTAGTTGTTCTTCGTTTTTCGAGTCGAGGGATTCCACGCTCAGGACTTGGGATTCAAATCCACAATCTTCGACAACTTCGGCGACTGTATCGGCGAGCTCCTTGCAGTCGATGATAGCCGTAGCAGACTTTTCCAGGAGACTGACTACGACATCTGACACTCCGGAGAGTTCCGATAACGCACGCGTAACGGCTGAAGAACACGCTGAACATGTCATTCCGCCAACAAATAGCTTGACGCAAGATGGACCGCCCTGCGACAATACATCCCCTGGACTTGGAACAGCGGTGAGAGGTTTTTCCTTCTCGCGTTCGTTGATTGAATTAGAACAATTTGTAGAACTTTGTGTATCGCAAATAGGACTTGTCTGTCGAGCAACAAGCTGCCGACGATTGTCTACGTAGCCATTCTCGTCTCGCTTGCAATAAGAACATTGTCCGACGGGGTCCAGTGTTTTCGAGCGTAAGAAAGTTGGCTTGGGGAGTGGGCTGTGAGATGACCGGATCGTGTTGCCGCAACTGGTAGCCGGAGACAGATGTTCTGCAACGTCAAGGCCTGCACCTTCAAGCGTCGACTTTATGGCCCTTTGTGAGTCGTATGAACCAGAGTGAAAAATAGTCACGGTCCGTGAAACGGTGGAGATATCGACGTAGAAGTTCGGAGGCGACAGCGGGGACAAGGCTTCTTGAATTGTACTGACAAAGGTGGTCTGTAGAAATAAGAAGTATGACTCAGGGGGCATTGAGATTTACCTCGCACAGTGGAGATTAGTGAAGAATATTTTGGTACTGCCGTAATGAGGGGGAAAGGCAGACATAATTCAGATATTAAACGGAGTGTTGGTCTTGGACGACTTCAACTTGAAGTTCGCGAGAAAGAGGGATATTGTTCGTCGTACCACTACGGAACGGCTTATATACATGAGTGCAATAAGATGAGGCAACCTGGAAGACGGCCTTGAAGGAGAGCCCGTGGATTCACACATGAGGCCATGCGTGCGGCAAGGGGACTGGCAGTGGCGACGGGGGCCCAGGAAATCAGTCTCGACTGGCCTCGCTTGAGCTAAGGGCTTGGTTTTCAGCCTGAGTAGGTACATAATCGAAGACTTGCCGACCTGATTCACTATGGCAACATTGAACGCTCCAGTTCTTCCGTCGCAAGTCTTAAAGGAGGTTGAGCATCTCCGATGATCCATCTTGAAGCTTGAAGCTTGAACGTTTGAACAGCAATGACATCCTGATAGTGACATTCATGCTAGTCGTTTTATGGCAGTGGTATTAGATGCCACAGGAGCCACCTCGCTGCCTGTTGAAATGCTCTCCTGAAAAGCATCATCCCAGCTTGAAAAGTTGGAATATACACCAGAATCACAAATTGGAGGTCCAAGTGATGCGGGATTGCCCTTAGTCAAATCCGGGTAACATTTTACAATCGAATCCTGGCACGGTTGCGAGGGATTGGAATATCAAAGACGATGCGAGGGTATCCGCCGTACTGTGAGTCGGAACCCCAGCGAATCCATGAGTCGCGTCATGCTCAATGATGATAACGCGATCATGGCCGAGGCTCGTTTACAGCTGATTTCCAAGGGTGTGGCGTTAGGGCCAGGCAAATACCGAACATTTGAGCTCCGATATCCTTATTTGTCTTACGGTTGATAATAAAAAGCCGATGCCCAAACTCGGCTGTTTTCGCATTAGAAAAGGTGAAACAAAATGTATCCTCAAACACCACTACCATGCATGCGACCCGCGTCCATCCGCTTCTGCGCCGCTTGGGATTCCAGCACACTTGCTTCAGCATGTGTCTTCGCAGCCAACTGCTCGCGCTGCCCAGCTAGAATTCTATTCTCGCCCTTGACACTGAATCAAATTTGAGGGAAACACATGTCAATCGTCCAGCCACACAACCAACTGGCAAAGAAAGAAAGAGAAACGCACTGCAGGTTGGTGCTGCCGGTGATATTGCCTACGCTGGATTCGAATTTACCCATAGTCTCCGTGAATTTGCCGAGTATCTTCGACGGACGCCTGCCACTGTTTTTCGCACCAGCATCGCGCTTCGTATCTGTGTACATGGTCAGCTGCCGTCCATGAGAGATAGAAAAGTAACGGCGGTTACCGCGTTTGTCAGCGGCATTGCTATGATGGTGATGTGCAAACTCGGCACCACCGAGCCCGCCTAGTGCTGCGTCACGCACGGTATCTGCACTCAGTTTCAACATGAATAGTATAATGAAAAGGTAGGGAAGACGCACGACCATGGTCGGCCTTGTGACCAAGGAGACCACCTGCCCCTGCTCCGAGGGCGGCGTCACGTCCGATGTGGGACTTCTGTTTTGCAGGTTATCGGATGGGGTAGTTAGAGAAAGAGGTCGATGTGTACGTACGTTGTCATTCTTGTTTCCGGTTCCAAAAGGCATTTGAAATTGCGTCAAGTGGTTGTATTGAAAGATAATTATCTAGAAGATAATTTCAGTTGGAGACCTTTATAAAACAACTGGATGATGCACGTCAGAGTTGGAGCCCAAGGCTGAGCGGCGTCATAGTGGTCTTTGGAGACGGCGCTCCAATGGCCATGGAGTCGTCACCACGATATGGACTCCACTGTGCACCACTTGAACAGAAAGAGTTATCGTGTTAAGAAGCACTCATATGGTCAGATGCGGTGGAAGAATAATCAAAAGGCAGGGAGATTTGAGTACGGCATACCTAACGTTCAGAAATTTCGGGACATGATGTACACCTCAAAATGCATTTCGTCGGTGAGTTCAAAATCGCGCGTGAAAGGTCGGGAGGCCAAGGAGAGAGCGCTGTTGTATTCATAGCTCTTGACCTAGAAAAAAAACACTTATGTAAGCAATCTACCATGACAATTGCCCTCACACATCATGTCAAAGCAGACGGTTCAAATTGACGCCAGATGTTTATGGGCGCGTTTGCAATAGGACTATCCTAGGAACGCGAATTTGGATACCGCTCTAGAGTGTTCCTGGTCGCATAACGAACATCCTCATGTAGTCATCCCTCTGTACCTGCACAAAAGCTTACTACCACGTGTTGTCATTTAGGTGTTGCGGGGAACCGAGTAAGGATAGCCTTTTTGTTAGGAACGCGGCCTTTTTCGACTGGACCTGGACCGGTTATGATCGGCAGCAATCTGAATGTCAGACTCAAGTCGAGCCTTGGTCGAGTTTATGAAATACAACGCTTTCCTTCTTTTATTCTCCCACAGCGGTCCATCCTCATGCACATGCCCCATCCCTCCCTCTCTGCCATACCTCTCCATCCATGAACTCTGCAGGGATTGATATCCATCAGTTGTATGAAGCCCAAGTCATCGCTCGTAACCTCAGTAAGCACCTTTGTCAACGCAGCCACGTCGCTCATCTCGCCGCACCAGCTTCTTCCCTCGCATTCATAACATGGGACATCTGTATCACTTTCGCCCAGGAAGTACCATACATTTGGATGTGAGTAATTCGTTGTACATTCTATCAGTGTAGCCTTGAATATACACCATCGAAAGGACACCGGCGTCGTCATGGGGCATCAAACCCGTATACTTGTTCCTCCGCTATTATGCATTTTTTTCGCTAATGTCCTCTCTCGTTTCCTTTTCCCTTGTCTTTCCTGACGCCCTCTGAATTCCACCTTCTAGAGCAACTCAAGTAACAGCTATCAGCCTCCGTCACAAGATTCCCATAGCTCTGCAGGATTGCCGCTCTTTCTTCCTATTTCAGATCATTTCCGTCGAACTCCTCATCATCGCAGCCAACATTATCGTCATGACACAAGGTCAGCCCATCCCGTTCTTCACTACAGCATGGCTGTTGAATCGGAGGACTTTGCAGTGTACGCACTTTACAATCGCAGACTCTGGATTGCATTGTTCTTGATTGGTCTTCTCGGCCTTGATATCGTCGCTGCCTTCCTGGTTATTCCGTCCGTGCTCCCCAGAGTTCAATTCAGCCCATTTTGTTTCATTACACTACCCACAAGCGCCTATGCTATTTTCAGGTTTGTACTTCGTCACTCCCCCTCTGCACAGTGGATCCACTTACACAACTGAATGCAGCGTGCTATCAATCATTCCTCCTCTCACTTCCTTCATCTTTATCCTCGTCCGGCAGATCGTGGGTATCCACGAGGGCTGGGGAAATACCCCGCTCATGGTGATGCTGACACGGGATAGCATGTGGGGTGTTATAGGGCTCATTCGTGAGAGCTTCGTTTTATACGATAAAGGGACAGAAACAAACGAATATCAAATAGTTGTCTGGATCCTCAACCCGCTCATCGGTATTATGGTTGGTAAATCCCTTGTACATGTCGGACATCTGTAAGCCCTTATTTTTCACGCCTTTTCTTCTGCTCTGAGTCTCTGATGCATTGTTCTTAGATGGTTCATGTCCATCATCCCGTCCATTGTTAGTTCCCGCTCATTCAGCCTGTTCCTTTATGACGCTTAAACAATTTACAGGGCTGCCGATTAGTCCTTAATATGCAACGCCTCAAGTTACCTCCAGAACCAACGAATGAGAATATCATATTGACGACCAACGTGGACATGGGGCATTCCCAGTCACAGCCGTCCGTCGAGGTCTAATGATGGGGTGATCCTATGACGTTGACATTTAGAACCAGGTGTAGCTGCATAGTTTACGTAATGGCCAGATTAAGCTTATTTTTTTCGGGGTCAATTCGGATAAACCAAGTACTGGGGACTCGGAGGTATAGCGTTTCAAGATTGTACCCTCAGATTCCACTTGGCCCAAACGCAGTCACTGGCATGTCGACCGCAAATGAAGTTTCTGGTTCACCCGAAGCTCCAATAACCCAGCTCCTTCCTCTCATTTCCCAGTCAGCATCGCTATTTCTTTCAGGCATACGAGCTACCGTCACTGGACTCGCCTCATTCCTCTCAAAGTTCTCCTACCTCATTCTCCTGATATCTCCGCTGCCTATCATCCTCTATGCAATCTCCCCTTTCATCGTCTTTGCGCAAGTCGCTTTCGGTCTGCTCGTCGTTACGCCGTACACGGTCGCCGTATACCTCCTCGACGCCATTTACCCCATCTACGTCTTCTTCGGCGTCGCGTGCATAACGGGGATCTTGATTGGGTTCGGCGGGAGGACCCTAGCCCTTTTCTTGACTGCTGTCATTCTTGATTCGGGCGACCAAGCAGTCTCCAACTCGGTGGTGGTAAAGAAGCGGGTGGAAAAGAAAAAGGCACCATGAGATTTTGTAATTCTTTTTGTTGTTTTATTGTTGTTCAACTCGTTTCATCGTTTATCAAAGTCAAACTCATTACATTACATATTCATGCCCGGCCGACACTTTCATAGAGGAAACTTTTATATGCGCCGGGAGCTCGAGGCATTGCTTGAGCTGAGGAAATACACGTGATTCTTTTCATGAGACTCGCACCTTTTCTTTACTTGCAATTACACCTGAGCGACACCATTAGCTTTACTAATTAGTAAAGGGACAGCAATCACTTCTCATTACTAATTAGGCAGGAATACCTATACACCAGTGAATCACTGGTAAAACCAGCAATCGGCACTGACTTGGCACAATTTCTACAGACCTTACTATCACGCATCATAGATAACACATTCAAATATTGATAATAGATAACAATACATAGATAATCTTCAATCGGGGATAGATCTCTGGCACTTCGGCTACCTGCACGTTGCAAACACTCGGCAATGTCCGCATTACTCGGTAACCATGCTCAACATCGTCGCCAACAGCGAGCTCATCAATTGCAAGTCCTCCCCCCCAATACATTAACAAGCAAGTAATCAAATGTAATGAATACTTATATGCCCAAACATTCCATCCAGTCCTCAAGCCGGTTGACCTCATCACGCAAAGAGTCATCCTCATCAACCAATACAATCTCCCTGGCTTCCAGCTCAGCCACTACAGCTGCTTGCTCTCCACCTCCATCGGCAGGGATATCTACACCCTCTGGGACATAGGGCCCATGGCCGGAATAGCCCTTGAGGCGATAAATAGCAGCAAGACGGACACAATGGACGTTGTTCACACGATGGCGTTGATGATAGAAGTCTTTAACGGCTCTAGCCAGATGGGGGTCAGATGTGGAGAGGCCTTCGACAACAGAAAGAATGTAAGTATCTTCATACTGGATCCAAGCATGGAGTCGTCGTATCTCAACGTTGAGCCGACCAATCTCTTCATGTGCACGAAGGACTTTGAAATACTTCGATGCAATCTCTCGATTCACCGGTAGTGCCCAGGGTTTTTGCAAGATGTCATGCCGGGATTCTTTTAGAAGTTCGAAGTCGCCGAGGCTTCCATATGCAACAATCTTGGAGTATTCAAGAATAGGGCGTGGTGGGTTTTGTTGTGGAGCCAGAAGATTGTATCTATCGAGTGCGGTTCGTATTGCAGCAGAGCGTCGTGTAATTGCTTTGGAGATGTGCTTCCGCATCTTATACCCTAAGTAACAGTAGTAACCAAGTCAGTTGCATCGCAATCAAATGATACGAACAATTTCATTACCGGTACCAGCAAGGTTGGCTTTGGAAAGTTCAAATAGCCGTTGAATAACAAGGCTCTCAAGTGCTTCCACAGCACGAATGAACTGGCGGTGTTTGAGGTATTCAGCAGCCCTCTGATAGTCACTGTGTGCCGGTGTCCATCGCTCATCCACTCCTAACCCATGCTCCGCATTATCGGCAACATTCATCGCAAGCAAGAGTCGACGGTGTGCTGCCCTCCGTTCTGCTTCGCAAGCCTTGGCTGTTGCTTGGCTCTCTCGTCGAAGGCCTTGATTGGTTGAGAAATCATCTGCGGTGAATATTACAAAATTTGGGGTTGTAACGGCCTCGTAATGATCTCTGAAATGGCTGTTAAACAGCAACTGAGGGGTTCAAACAAAGTCCACTCACTGTGCACTCTGCAAGGCTTGCAAGGCTTCAACATAAGCGGTTGCAAGCACATCGTATTCTGGCTCCTGTCTGAGGTCTCTGAGACACTGTAACTCTTCAGTTCTCCATGCCTCGAAATCATCATTACTGAAACCACGGAGGTTCTTAAATTGCTCGACTTCTGAGGTGAACTTGGAAACGATCAAGAGTGCTTGCTGGTAGTTGTCGTAGAGAAATTTGCCTGACTGAAGTTAGTGACGGGTAATGTGTAATCAACATATACTCACTGAGTTCGAGGTACTTATCCATATCCCATTGATCAAAGTGAAGATCGAGAAATTGTAGCCAATGAAAGTATGAGGAGTGGCGAATAATACGTGCAACAGAGTTGGAAGATGAGAAAACTCGCTCGCACGTTTCAAGATCCTCTAGGCCGAAGCCCGGTAGATAAAGTGGGTGGTGGTGAAGTTGGCATAGTCGATTATGTGCGTGGCCGTGGAAGGCGTTGACGGCCAAGATAAGCCTTTGAATCTCTGCCTTCTCACGAATGGAACTTGATGCTACAGTGGACCTGAAGGCACAGCCGATGTCGTAACCACCCCCCTGGTCTGCACCAAAGATGTCGAGCAGTTTGTCAACCGTTGCAAGAGCATATTTTGAACTATCCAAAGACTGATAAGTTAACAGTTGTCTGAGCTGTGAATATTGTATCCTTACAGTTCACCGCTGCGGCGCATCTCAACCAATGTTTCAACGATGCCATGGCGACATGCACTGATAAATATCCCTGTCTGTTCAAACACCGCAGTTGTATCCTCAGTAACACTGTTAGCGGTTGTCCAGTTCTTCGTGCATGGTGTCTCTTCATGCCCAAATGGCTGCGATTCTGTCTGTTGTTTTGAATTTGCCTGTTTTCCAGGACGGACTGCAACGTCATCTTTGAAACTTTCAACCTTCGCATGTGGGATCAGATAGCGGCTTTCAAAGACACGTTCATCGGCATGACCCCCTCCATCGAGACGTTTGGCTGAACTGTTGCCATCAAAGGCGTGAAGGCGTGAAGGGACGAGCTTAGGGTCATCCGGTAACTATCTTGCAATGTTACTAAAGTAATACAGCGAGAAGAAAGCATGCACACACCTTGTAGCTGCACGGTGGACAGCCAAACCGAAGCTTCCAGTCCCTGTCACGGCCCAGTGCAGTCTCCACTTTGTTATTTACACAACGCACGATATTCAAGTATACGTCGAAGGCAATGGAAAGTTGATCACGGAATACCCGAAAATAGGTAACCTGAAATGAAACTCAAGCTTTGAAGCACGGTAGATAGAAAGTTACACTCACATTGTGCAAAGCACATAATACCTTTGCCATCGCCTGCATGCTGAAGGAAGACTGTCGGCGCCGGATTTGGTGATATATTTTGAGGCACTCAAGTGTGATGGCGATGGTGGGTTGGACAGGAGAACATCCCAGAAGGCCAGCACGAATGAGCGCAGCATTTGCTGATTCATCAGTACGTTGTGGAATCAATTTTCTAGTAGTAAATTCTGTGTTGCTCTCAATAAATAACATTTAGCATAGTATTGTTGGAATTTCACCTCCTACTCGAATGCCGACAGCTGTCACCTCGAAGCTATGGTCACAAGAAGGCACACATGAACCATTTTCCGATGATGTTGCGTATTTCCAACATAAAAAAGATGTCACAAGTTCCATCATTTGTTCGTCCCAGGCCTGATGAGTGGAGCGATTACGTGCAACACGAGTACGGTTGCCTTGTCGCCGCTGGAGCCCTTTTGCACGCTGGTACCTATCCCAATGTACTGAGGGAGTAGCCTTGTCAAAAACCAGAGAATCTTACCGTGTAATAATGTCCACTCGAACTTGATCTCCAAAAGTATATTGCACTTGGTCAACAGGATTGTCGTCTTCATCGTCACTGTTGTCAACATAACTCATGGGTGTGGGCTCATTTTCAAACAAGTTGCTGTCATCTGCACCGACTTCAAGAGCCGCTTCTGACAATATTTGCCGAGAGGCACTCATCATCGCTTTCAAAGTTCGTCAGTCATGGAATATTTACATTGCAACAGTCAAAATACCTGCTAATCGTTGTTCTCGATCATCGTCAAGAGAGATCCGGTCTCTTCTAATTTGGGCCAACGAAGCAGTCCTGGATCGCAGTCCGGACAAGGTCAGCAGTGACATTTTTACACGGGTTGACGAAGTAAGTGGAGTGGAGCGTTTCCGTCCCATAACTCAGCATAGGGGACTGCTTGAACAGAGAGAGGACAGGAAGTGGATGGAAGCAGGCGTGTGGAATGAAAGTTGAGTGTTAAATAAAATGAGGATGTTCATTGCATGACAAACTCATGGTGTACGCAAGTTTGAAACGAGGGAGCCTTCAGCCAAAAGTGATGTTGGTTCAGTGGTGCAACATTGCCGCAAGGCAAACTCAACGGCAGTCATGTGTTTCAGCTCACCATTTCTTGATCGCTTCCACGCCCAGATTCTTCAACGTTTGTTTTTTTTCCGTCTCCAGCATGCCCTCATCGTTCCCAGTCACAAAATCCCTCGACTGGCTTGACTTAGCCAGGGATATCTCACAATCTGTAAGTGATAAAATGTACAGGTTTGGCTTACTTGACGACAAATTATGGTTGGTTTTTGACGGTAGAACTTGGCTGTTCAAGTTTCATTCCATGGGAGTTACACTTTCATGTGAAATACTTTGGCCAAGTTAAACCCCACGCCGGCCTTGGACATCACCGTTGCAATATCCGACCACGTTCAAGATCTGCAAGACGACATTATTAATAACGCCCTAGACAGCATGCAAGACATTTTCCGCGAGCAGATTGCTTCATGTGCCCGTGATGCACTCCTTTCTGACATGCAAGCACCTATTGTTCTTCCAAGGGAACTCACAGAGCACGCTCAAAGTTTGTCTCAATCACATTGAGTGGTCTGCGGCATTGATCAATAGCCATTTAGAGAGGACGACAGTCAGCGCACATAGTAATGCGGTTGGTCGGCCGTTTACTGCACTACCGCAACCCAACTTCCAATTCAATCCAACTAGAAACTCCAGGTTACAGTCGCAATCGCAACGAGCAGTGTCACCCACAAGTTCAGAGGATTTTGGTATTGAATTTGACGGGTTGTCTGCAGAAGAAGAAGCCGTATTGATTAAGGTCGAGAGTGAATACCTAGCTTCGCTCTCACATCCACCTGGGTTACCAAGGCTCACGAAGCCCACTGAGGGTACAGTCATCGACACCTCCACCGCGTTACCATCTAAAATCTTGACAGCGAACATCGATGTTGTCAATACAGGCACCAAGAATAGCAATTGTACACAAAGGCCTACGTTTCCAATAGGAACGAGAGTCCACTGCGCTTCGAGCATTTCAAGCAGTGCAAGACACGGCATGCTATCTGCCTCCGGAGTTTTGCCATCCAATGCACGACATCATGGTAAGCAAATCTATATCATTTCTTCCACACTGGGGTCTCATGCAGTCAACTATGTTCCGGAACTACCGCAATCTGAAGACTCGGACAATCAGCGTCCTGGCTCTCAAACACCGAGCGTGACTATACCTGTTCCATGGATCAATGCAGACCTACCGCGACGCTACTCCAACACCCAAGGTCAAGATTGCCATCAAACATATGCTCAGGACGTCTTCAGTGCTCACAGATTCTCTGAAGCTGCTGTGACTCACGAGCTCCCACCTCCATACTCTCCTCCACAGATGGCAGAAGGTTCATCCAGCCGGCGGGGTAGGAATGGTGAATATGAGAATTGGAACCTTCCCTTTAAACGATGACATTGTAATATACTTGTACCATGGTTGGAGCATTGATGCCCACCTTGCAGATGAATTCCTGGACTTCTTTTTACTTTTGGAGAATGGTTTCTGTTTCCAGATTGCATTTATCAATTCTCTGCATAAATTTTTGAATTTTCCACTAACACAACAAATCTCGTATCTATAACAACCAAATAGCTTGTCAGAATGACAGGAATTGGGGAAGGGGAGAATGGAAATCACCCACACGTGACTGTATGATCTCCATCGTGTTTTTTTTTTCCCTCTCGCTTCACATCTCTCGCCAATACTGATCCGTGAAAAGTTGACGATGATAACTTCTACGCTAAAGCAGAAAAGAATTCGCCCAAAGTTAACATCATCACAAAAATTACAATGGCGCAAGAAGTTTATTGACCTCACCAATGAAATCCGGGAGGCTCAAGGGAGTTACCAGAAAGAAGCCCAGGATATCGCTGCAAAGCATAACAGGTCAGTTCAGCACCGGTCAAAGATTGAGGAATGACATAATAGTCTCCCCAGGTCTCTAAAGTGGACGAAAACACAATTGTTCCTTGGATCGCGCTTTGCAAACCGTCGAAATGGTAGCCCTTGGAATGCCTACGTGAGGAAGATATTAAATGAGATAAATGAGGGTGAGACTTTCCCAAAATCTCCCTATCATGCCGACACACATCACCACGCAGAGCGCCCTGTTGGCGAAAAATTCCGACTCACAGATTTCATCAAGAGAAACAGTGGGCCACTCACAAAAGCTTATAGGAGACTACCGGAGGCAGAAAAGCGGGACCTTGTGAAGCAGTTAATTGCTGCTAGGGAGGAGAAGGCAACAATTGTTCGAGCTAATCCCAGGGCAGTGCAGGCTGAAGTCAACGCAAAATTCTCTGCAATGGAAAGAGAAGTAAGCACAAAGCAATGTTCATAAAAGCAACTAACTTAAGTCTTTTTGCTTGTGTAGTGGGCAGCCATATGCTCGAGCACTGGCGTCGAAGGCTTCTATATGGCTGTTCGCAGAAGCATTGAAGATTCTCATGTGCCGAAAGTCTTCTTTTCTGAGAAAGCCATTAAGTTCGTCAAAGAGGTGTTAGATATCGAGCCACAGCAGTTGGCGCTCAAGCTTGAGTCCTACGTTGTCAGTGGCCTAGGTGATGGTAACGGGCGGTTGAATTTGAGATCGCACTGACCCAATCAACAGGTAACCATTTGGCTTCGACTCGCCAACGCCCTCGCAGCAAAATAATCAGTGAATGCCGGAAGTACATTCAGGACACTCTGGGTACAGTGCTTCCAACATATAATGCAATTCTTACCTGCTCACGATTCTCCCAGATTCAATTATACGAAAACATCAGCTGACACAATCCAATGTGTCTATGAATTATGATAACTATGAACAGAAGGTCGTCGAGAAGTTTGGCGTAGTATTACAAGGGTGGCCGTTTGCAGGGGTCCGTAATCCAGGCAAGATTGGTGCGACAAAAGACCTCTTGAAGCTATTAGATGCATTAACATCCAAGACATGTCGCTGGGTCAAGTTATCAGAAGAAGAGCTGGAGGAGAGAAAGAAGGATAATGAAGCACGCGAGTCTCGGGGAGAACAGATATACAAAGCTAGGAAGCCATCAGGCGGGCGGAAACGAGTTGCCACTGGCGCTACCAAGTCTCACAAGAGTGCCGATGTCATCAACGATAGCGATGAGGAATCCGATCAAACCAGCAGCGAGGGAGAGACGGACATGGATGAAGCCTGAGGCGATGTTTGACATTTGTTCCCATCACCTGTCGCAGTGTCATTTTAACTTTGATAATTCACACATTCATTCCCCCATTGGTATCAGCATAATGTGGATATATTATATAAAAAGGATCGAAGCGAGAAAAGTACTAAGTAATGAGACCTGGGCTCGCTGTTGGCGACGATGTTGAGCATGGTTACCGAGTAATGCGGACATTGCCAAGTGTTTGCAACGTGCAGGTAGCCGAAGTGCCAGAGATCTATCCCCGATTGAAGATTATCTATGTATTGTTATCTATTATCAATATTTGAATGTGTTATCTATGATGCGTGATAGTAAGGTCTGTAGAAATTGTGCCAAGTCAGTGCCGATTGCTGGTTTTACCAGTGATTCACTGGTGTATAGGTATTCCTGCCTAATTAGTAATGAGAAGTGATTGCTGTCCCTTTACTAATTAGTAAAGCTAATGGTGTCGCTCAGGTGTGCAATTATGTAACCCCTTCCAAAGTCATCCTTTTACAATGTCCTCGCACGAAGATAAATTAGCAACTCTAAGAGCTGCCTTTCCCAGCAAGCTCCCCTACTGCAGTGGTGTCTACTCCTCGCCCTCTCTAGATTTCACTTTATTCTACGGCAAAGATGTTCAGGCCAGGTTAGTGGTAGTACTACCAATAAATTCATTTCTTTGCCCACTGACAGGTTTTCGCATTTGTTAATTCACAGCCGGTTGGACCTATCAAAGGCTTCCCCATCTGAACTAAATAATCTCCTCAAGTTTTCCTCGCCAGTAACTACTCTTGACTTTAACCCTGGAATCTGCTGACTTCAAGTTTGAGATGGGGGAACTTGAACAACGTGACTTTGCGGCCAAATTTGATCTGAAAGGCGCTGGAATTGTTGATATCGTGCGCTTGGAACTTCTTGAAGGTGCAGATGACGAAAAAGAGGTCGAAGCTAAGTTGTACAAGTTGAATGTGTACGGTGTGTGTGTGTGCCTCTTCTGTTGTGAATTCCCCCTCTCACACACCCTTTTTCTGGAAAGGTGAGGGTGCGTCTTTCCAGGCACGTAAGGACATGCCAAGCAGCAACCTAGACCAGGTGTTCGGCACTTTGATCATTGTCTTCCCGACCTTTCATGATGGAGGTGCTTTGCATCTCCACCACAATGACCAACAATGGTCGTTCGATGCAGCCACCATCTTCAGGAACTCAGGACCCACTGTTGGATACATCGCCTTCAAGCCCGACGTCAAGCATGATATGGCCAAGATAACTCAAGGTCACCGGGTCACGCTCACTTACCACCTCTATTTTTCTTCCCCCAAGCCAAAAGATTCTGGCCTCATCCCGAGCACCAACGGATCTGATGTATTGAAGACGGCACTTTCAAAAATGGTAGCAGACCCTGAGTTCCTGCCTGACGGTGGAATTCTTGGGTTTGGACTCCACCACAAGTACAAGTTCAAAAAGGGCGATGACTATCAGCGGGACTTGTATCTCAGCACCGTCAAAGACGGAGACAAGGGTAATGTTAACATGTTCACGCGGAGGAATCAACTCGACGACGTCCTGCATCATCTCAATGGCATCGATGCCCTGGTCGTTCAAATTGCTAGGGAGCTTTCGTTACCTGTCTCGCTCAAGGTTATTTATGAAACGGACGACCCGGACAATGGACGATTCCTGTCCGACTCCATCATCGACATCACCGAATATGGATTCTCACAATTTACCACTGGACTGGTAGAAATGCTACAAGCAAATTTCAATCTCCAGCGCACGTCATGCCCCCGCCGGGAATGCAATGACGATGACATGGAAGAGGACTATGACGAAGAAACCCCTATTTCGTGGGTAACTAATTTGACCAACTTCAACGAGGTCAATTACCACAACGTATTTGTTCTTCATATTCCATCACTCTGACTAAATTTGTAGGTCACAACATCTTGTTCTGCGTTCGATCATAAACGGACCTGCACGTATGAAATCTATGGTTCTGTCTTCCTTTTGATTGTCTTGGAGAGTGCCAGCAAAAGAGGGGTGGCCTGAATGGTCCTGTTTTTATTTTTACTTTTACTTTTTTTTGTAATAGTAGCATTGAATCATACATAGCTCCAGCCTGCCTAGAATTTGAATCGCTTCCAACAGCCGTTCCACCTGTCCAAAAAGAAATTAGAGTGGAGTCTCCACCATGTACTTTCCCACGATAGCCCGAATCCTCGGTTCCACTGCAGCTAAGATATCAATCGTCTCTTTCTGGGTCGACTAATCAGAACACAATACAAGAAAAGACAATCGAATGATAATCAATACTTACCCAAATTCGTTCCTGGACCATCTTCCCGTTCTCGCTGAGCACGTAGTCGCTCGGCTCGGAAATAGACTCGGAGGACAGGTAGGCACCATGCAACTCTGTTTCGCTCTTATCCCAGATGGCAGCCCGAACAAGCGTTCTGCTCCCTTTCTCGGTCGTGATCGCAAAGGCTTTCTCCAGTATAAAGATGAAGAGGGCCAAGACGCCTCTCATGTTGCGTCGAAGTTCCGAGTACGCAAATCCCGGATTGACGGTGTTTACAGTGACGGTGGGTGAAGAGAGGTGGGCAGCTAAGGAACGCACAAAAAATACATTGAGGACTAGAGGGACTGTTGAGTAAGTTTTCAGAGAGAATGATGACAACAGAAGTACGTTTAGAAAGGCTATAACGTTCCCTCATTTTGCTAGAGAACCTTGGATTTAATCCCTGTTTTTTTCAAAAAAATGTGCAGACGGTCCTTACATTGGCGTACAGTACTGTTCGGCGGAAACCGTCTTCAAGATATTTGGAGTCGAGGCAACATTGCCATCAATCTTGTGTAAAAAGTGCATTTCACTCGTGACGACGACTAAACGGGGCGTAGTGGAATATTCCTGAGCAGTTTGAATCATGCGAGGTAGGAGGAGAAGCGACAATAACGCAGTGGAGAGATGATTGACCTCAACGCTGCAGTGGAGCTTGATATCAAGAAACCAAATAAGAGCATTAGAAACACACGTACGTTGACTCCCACCCATCTGGGGTTGACTCGTATATAAAAGCACCAATCGCAGCGTTCATGACCAATATGTCCAAACGCTCTCCACTTTTCTCATACTTGTCCGCAAACTCAATAACGGAAGAGAACTTGGATAAGTCGATAAGCCAAAGCTCAGCTGTCTTGCAGCCTGTCGCCTGTTCGACCGCTGAAAATCACTTGTCAGAAGGAATATGAAAGATGATGAACAGAAAGCTACTTACCTGCGACTGCAGCTTTGCCCTTGTCAGGATTTCGGCAAGCCAAAATAAGTTTCGCAGGGTTCATGCTTGCAAAGTGCTTTGTCGCTTCGAAACCAAGACCAGTATTTGCACCTGAAGACCAATTGTCAGTTCTCATCGTGTGGTTGATGAACGAAAAACATGCCAACGACGATAACATTCTTGCCGGAGAGGTCGGTCTTCAGCACAGGAGGGATGGTCCTCCACTGTTGAGAGACAAAGTCGAAGACACCAAATTTACCCATTCTGCTGGATTAGCCGAGTTGCACATTTCTTTATATGAGACTGTTGCCAGACGACGTCACGCCCTCGGCACAGCTGCGGATTTCCTCGAAGGCAGTATTACGTATGTTATCGGTTATCATGGACCCACGTGACGCATTAAGACTGGATCCTTTTACGTTCACAAATTTACACACCTCTATCATGAGTATAGGGAGTTGAATCCCACGACACATCTAACCTGTAATCGATGAGGAACACTGCCTCAACCACAGTTATATAATGGAGGGTCACTTGAGGATCTACTAGTATCCACTATGCTCATCAGGGAAACAATGTTGGATTGACAAGGCTTTATATGGCTTGAAAATAAATAGAAGGTGAATTCTATTTGGCACCCCCAGGAGCTGTTATTTAAGCAAAGACCCCTTCCTTTTATATCGGGGAGCCATGGCACCCCCAAATTTTACAGGTATCTCATAGATCTTGCAACTTAAATTTATAGACCATGAGATTGGCAGCAGATTGGGTTTGTGATTCGTATGCCTCAAACTGAGATGCATGATGTTTCCGGTACATTTGCTGTATCGTCGACGCTGATGATGATGATGATGATGATGCCGTCAACCGTCAACAAGAGACAACATCACGTCGTTATTGGTAGCACAGGTGGGGCCCACCAACCTCACGAACAGGTATGGCCATGTCAATTGACGCATGCACAGTGTTCGCGAGGTCTTTAGTATATCCACTGTACTGACTCACTGCTCTAATTCTACAGCAACCATGCCCACTCCCTAGTGATATAGCCATTGACACTGAAGACCTTGCGAACGCCATGCGCGTGTCAATTGACACGGTGTTATGGATCGCTAGATCAGTGGGCTCCAGCAACAACCAACTATACCAAGTCAAGATCAGACCAGAGGAAACACAAGAGGAAAGGTGTATTCATGGTCTACCACTACTATACAACAAGTAGCAGTCCAGGGGAGGGAGGGAGTCTAGGTAAGCGAACCAGGGGGAGGAAACCAGACTAAATGTGAGGAAATGGAAGGGAAAAAGAGGAACAGTTCGAAGATGAAGGTTTAAATAGTGAACAGATATGAAAGACAGACTACCGGGTCTGTACATACGAATATGGAGAACAAAAAGCAATAAAGCTGTCCTGAGGATACAGCATTTCCACCAGTGTTTCAAGGAGTGATTGCAAGGAAGTGGTTCGGAGCAATCAAGGGTCCAGACCCTGCACCTCATGGTTGCCTCATGGTAAGGAGGTGAAACAATCCATGAGTGGATGCATCAGCAGGCACATGGTAAACATGAGGCGGCCATGTGGATGTCATGTGGCTGAGTTCCTAGCTTGGGAATGATGAGATTGGTTCATCTTCCTGATGGTTTGCATTGGCAGTGGATGCCTGGCCAATAGCAGCATACGACTATGAGTATGTGCATGCAGGATCAGGATGAAAAGGTGAACATGATGCTTCATCATTGGAGGCAGGGGAGAAGGTGAATCACTGAATGGGGAAGAACCATGAAGGGGGAAATGCAATAAACACTGGTAATCATACACCAGCAATTGTGGTTCCTGCAGTACAATGAGCAAGGGTGATTCATATAACCCTTCTTGGCTGCAGGGTACTGGATGACTGGGATGTCGACTGGGTATGGATATTCTTGACCAGTAAGACACAGCACGGGTACAGGTTTTCCAAAACGGGTAACACGGGTTCAGGTACAGTGTCCTGATTTGGACACCGCATCCAAACCATGCCCGTTACCCATGGTTTACGGGTGTGCGTGGGTGTGCAAGGGGCAAGATAAGTATTTAATTCTTTTATTTGACCATTACTAATATACTTCACAAACCAAAACGAAGAACCAAAATGAACAACAACCAAAACGAATGACATGGATGACAACAACGACAATGACGAGAACGATGGAACAAGGCCGGGAGGGTGGTGCGCCCGCCAAACGGCCCAGGTACATGCCCTCAACCCAGCCTCATTGACATTGGCTGACCACAACCGCACCTTGGGAATACATGTCGATGCATGTTCCCAAGGTTTACAGCACATAAACACAAATGGGGACCCATGGCAAAACCCCAGCCACATCCCAACCTTGCGAAAACGGACAGGGCGTGTCAATTGACATGCCCCCATTGTTCGCGAGGTAGTTAGCATGTGCGGACACCACGGACTCCCTGGCCCCATCCAACCTCGCGAAAATGGATGGGGCACGTCAAAATTGACGTGCCCCCATTGTTCACAAGGTAGCATGTGCGGACACCCATGGAATCTCCCTGGCCCCATCCCAACCTCGCGAAACACACAGAGCATGTCAATTGACATGCCCCTGTTGTTCGTGAGGTTGTTAGGCCCCCACCCCTCGCGAACGAGGTTAACCCTGAGCGTGGAGCCCACCAGAGACCCCCCCATCTACCTCGTGAGGGTGACAACGACGACAATTGATGTGTGTCTGGCCCGCACGAGGTATGGGGCTCCCCAGGTGCCCGTGGTGTACCGGGTACCTGCCATCTACCGCTGTACCCGTCTTCTAACAGGTATGGTATGTACCCATTATCTGAACGGGTGCGGGTATGGCGGGTACAGGTGTGGTGTCCGGAAATCGGACCCGCGGTATACCCGTGTAGGGCCCTATTGACCAGTGGACTGGTACATAAAGGTGATGAAACATGTTGGAATGCAAGTCTTTGTGGAGCATCAAAGAGACTTGTCATACATGCAAGTTCAGGTTGACAGCTGAGCACCGGTGGTCAGCTGATGAGAAGAAAGGTGAATGAATGTGGAGGTGACGTGTGAAGAAGAACAAGATGGTCAGCCAATATGGATCAAAGGAGTCATCGGTTGTTGGCAACTATGACAGATCTGATATCTGAGTCATTGTGGGGAGGTTGCATTATCCGAATATAGGTTGCATAGATGTAGATGCCCACAAGGGTGGAGGTGCCAATAGAACATATGACAATCGTGGTGATGAGCTGGGCATCAAAGGTAACCATGAAGATCGGGATGACGTGTTGGTCTTCTTTGAAATAGGAAAGTCGATCGGTCATCAGGCACAAGGCTATTCATTCATCTGTGACAGGCACAAGGAACTGTGTAGGTAAATTGTGAAAGAACAATAACAATGTCATAAGCATATGGGTGTGGACATACGATCGGTCGGCGGAGAACCAGAGTATTCCGATTGCTGGGTATGATTGGTGGTTGGATCATGGAGTATTCTTGTCTCTGGGTATGCGCACTGGTCATGGGTTGTGACAAGAACGGAATGGTCAGGTTCGGATTGTATTGTCTTTAGGTTCCTTCAGCTCCTGGTTGTGCATCAATGATTATGCATCTTCAAGTCATCCAATGAGAACATGGGATCAACCTGAGAGTTCAGTAATGAGGTATCGTCCAATCAGAGTGTGAGACTTGGCACATCTTTGTGGGAATGTATGGGTGTCACATGCTGTCAAAGCAAAAGACAGGGGAAAAAAGGTGAAAATCGTAACACATGGCCATACCCGTTCACGAGGTGGGGTTGGCTTGGAGCAAGGGAGACAGACATACATGTGGGTCTTCTATCTGGTGGATATTTATTACAAGAGCATTCAATGCCTATGTTGCGAGAAGCAGAGAACAAAGTTGAATTCACCATGAGGGTGGGGATGTTACGGATCGTCTATGGGACGGCTCCGACAACAAACAAACTCAGACTAACTTTCGAACGATGGAGAGAGGAAGGAGGATTATATTGATCTGGTGGGTAAACCAGACTAAATGTAAGGTACAATGTACATACAGCGATGATATAGATAGGAAAGAACTTGAGGGGAGGTGGTACCCTATCATCCAATAGCATAACTCCCTCTTATCTCTGGCCAATGGCATTAAGTCCTCTTATCTTGGGTGAGTAAGCGTGATGTGATTGGACGATAACCAGGCATGTGTTTGATCGTACATGTGGAGATGTCAAAGCGCGAGAGCCTGGACCCGAGAGAACGGTAGCCAATAGGATTGTGGGAATTGGCATTTCGTCGTGGGAAAGTGGTCGTGGGAATTGAGCGATGAGTAAGCAGGGCGAAAGGGGGCGAAAAGGTAACAATACCCCCCCCACAAGGTTCGCGTCCGCGCGAACAAGAACGGGGAAGACAAAAGGAAATTAAACAGAACGAATAGAGGGTATATCAGGGACGGACCATGTGCCATACACGGTGGCCAGCAAGGCTGTTTGGGGCAGACTGTGTCGGGGGGTCGCAGATCTGGCGGATAACTTATATCGTAGCCAACAACAGAAAGGAGGTCTCCAAACCCCCAACTCTGTACATCATAGTTTAACGTCATCGCGGACAAGCATCTAATCAGAACATACGGAGGAAGGGGTTGACTGGATGGCCAGAGAGGAGACGAGGTGGAACGGCACAGAACCGGAGGGGCGGAAGGACGTCGTACTTGTCCCAAAGCAAGGCGGAGGGAAGGGGAATGCGCATATGATGCATCATAGTCACCGGATAAGTGTAAGACGAGGAGAGGCGACCATTGCTGAAGGCAAGGTTACTGAGTCCTCCAGCGATATCACGGAGGTGTCCACAAGTGGAAGGGGTTCCCACAGATATGATGTGAGTGATGGCGTTTATGGCACCAAGTTAGAATAACACCATGGCAGTGTCACCATCAATGAACCGCCCCCAAACAAGAGAAAGAGAGCAGTGGGGAAGGTGCACCCAACCCCACTGCCCTTCATAAATGATTTATTCATAATGAAGTCAGCTAATACTATCCACACCAGCCCAACGATGCCCCTAGCCCACACCCACACCCTCGCCCATGCCCATGCCCACGCCCACGCCCATGCCCTCACCTGTCACGCCCATGTCCATGCCCATGCCCACACCCATGCCCATGCCCATGCCCACAATCACGCCAACGCCCAATGCCAATGCCCCCACAGCAACAGCCCAATGGCAACAGCAACAGCAATGCGATGGTCCCCATCTCCGGCTAACACCTCGCGAACACAGCCTGGCATCAATTGACATCAGGGCTATGTTCGCGAGGTTACAGGGAGATGGGTTAGTTACCAGCGGGACCAGATCCCCACCCCCGGCGAACATCTCACGAACACGCAGCTCGGCGTCAATTGACGTCGGGGCTATGTTTGCGAGGTTACAGGGAGATGGTTGCCTCACCAACGCTGGAGGTGAGGTTTTAATAATAATATAATGAGTTTTGTAGTTAGTTAAAATATATAATAATAAATTGTGAAATTTTACATGTAGAATGCATGATAACAGTAAAATTGAGAGTCCGAACTGTTCATGAACCCGGTTCGGGCCCTGAAAAAAAAATCCGAACGGTTCAGGGCGGTTCAGGCTCAGTTCACATGAAATCCTGAACTGAACTCCAGGTTCAGTTCAGGGTTCAGCCAAAATGGGTCTGAACTGGACTGAACTGAACTTTGGTAGCACTAGTTCCTGGGTGGGTTATCAGTGCTTTGTCAGCGATAGATAGACTTATCTCTTGCTTATATCTATCTCATCTCTGGGAGGTAAAAGTAGCGTAAACCACAGATTTACTGCCAGTGTTGACTCTGAGCCAAGTTGAGCCCAATTAGGCTGGTCTTCAAGCACCGGCGACAAGCCTTATTGGGCTCAAAGTGTGGGAAGGTCAGGTGGTATTTCGAGTCACGTGTTGCAAAAACCTTTGTTCAGCATCGCTGGCAGTGCGTCACGGTCAGCTTCAACGCATCGAGCGATGCCTCATCGCAGAAGAACTAGAAAAATAGATGCCAACAAGTCGTTTGTTCAGACGCCATCAGATGCCACGAAGATTCAACCGAGACACTTCCCGCCGGTCAACCGTTCGACTCCACCCCTTACTTCCTACCACTCCTCCGACATAAGCCCCCACCCTCGTCCTCAAGAGGAACTGGAAGAGATCTTCGATGACGAGCTCTATCAATCAACTTTCGAATCCAACGGCGTCCTGGACTTAGTATGTCCGGTGTCGCGAGACGATGTCGATGCTGTCGTCGCTGAGCTCGCTAAAGGTGGCCTCCTTAACTGCAAAAAATATCCCGACAAGCTGGGTCGTCCCCAACCTTGGCCTAAGAGCGGAGATGAACGTGCCTTTTATAAGCCCCTCTGCTTTCTTATGAACAGAATCTTAGGGGCTTATCGTGGTACCGCCCTGGCCGCTACTACGCACCATTATCACGATTCACTCTCATTTTCCGTCTACGACCGGTCACTTCTCGAAGGTGTCGATAATGCAGCGCCTCTCAAACCAGATGGAGTTGGCTCCCATATCGTGATAACCCCAGGGCAGCGTATACATTGGCATGGAGTAGAAGTTCCATTCGAGGTCAAGGATAACTGGCGAAAAATTATCGCCCAGTCAGCTACCTATGCACGGTGTCTTTTTGCAGCACGCGAGAGCAGGTGGTTTGCCCTGGTAATTGCTTTCAACCACAAGACGACAACACTTCGGTTTTGTTTCTTCCATCGCGCCGGCGTAATGTCGTCCTTGGAACTAGACTTGCACAAAGCAAATGACTTCCGGACCTTCGTCCGTGGTTTAATTGGTATCGCCTCGTGGCCGGACGCCTCTGCCGCCGGCATGGATATTTCGCGTGACGACCGCTATTTCAAACTTCCTCATGCAGGGCTATACCGTATTGTAGAAGTATTTTGCGATCGACGTTGTGTCCGTGGCCGTGCGACACGCGTTTATTGTCTGCACAAAGTCCCTGGCATGTCTGCACCAATCCCCCAACAAACGACGGGCCCCATCGTCGGACGTCAAACCCATGCATACAACTTACGCCCTCGCGCTTCCCAGTCCAGAAGTCCGTCACCGGCACACCCATCCCAGCAAGCCTACGACGCACCCCTGGATGTACTGGTGGCGCCGGAACGGGTCAATCGTGAATGGATGAAAATTAAACCCTCACCATCGACGTCCTACCCCCTTTGCTTTCAAGTCGTTCCCGAACTTCGAACGTTGAAGTCATATCCCTCGTCGGTGGTCTTAAAAGACTCTTTCTTGCCAGATAACCGCCCCTTGGAGCAAGAAGTGTTCGAGAAGGTCCAGGGACAATTCGGTATTCCAAATATAGGTTGTTCTTACATTGTCCAGGATGGCCAAAGACGACCAGAAAATAGTAGCAGAATCATACCACACGATGCAAAATACTGGCCCTTGTTTGATCCGGATACTCGCGAAACCCCTCTTCCCGAGTACCGGAAGCATGCCCGTACACTTTACTTGTCTATTGGAAAGCCCTTTGTTACGGCTGAAGGTCCTACAGCTAAAGGTCCACAGCAGCTTCTCAGAGGTGTATTGCACGGAATGCTCGGTATGTCTTCATGTATTTCTGACTCATTTTAACCCTCAACGCCATTCTCAGGACACTGGAATCTTTTTAAGGCGGGCTGGCTTCATCGCGATGTGAGCAATGGGAATATCATGTTGTTGTCAGAGCCTGAAGAACGGGTCCCTGTTCCAGAGTGAGTTGAGGTCAGTTAATGCAATGTCTTGTGCTTAGACTTTGGTAGTTTCGAGGCATCTAAAACATTACATGAATGTGTGGGAATGATCATTGATGGCGATCAAGCCATAGATTGGGGAGGAACTCGCGAGAAAGCTGGCCGACGTTCAGTAAGTTCCTCGATTCTACTGCGCAATGCCTCCATATCTGACTTCTTGAATACCATTCAGGGAACGTTGCCATTCCTATCAATGCGTATAATTAAGGAATGGTATAACCGGCAATCGGCAAGGGCCACGCACACCGCCATCGATGATCTTGAATCCTTCCTGTGGGTCCTCCTCTACACCCTTCTGGAAATCATCAATATACGTGGCCAATTACTAACGGATGAGATATCTTGGTCAGAAATCATGGCGTCACCAGATCTTATAGGCCAGCTAGGCCGACGTGGCATCAGGCAGGATGTTGAGATTGCATTTTTATCTCGTAGAGCTTCACCAGTCTTCGAGGTGTTTACTCCGCTACTTTTGGCATGGTGGGAAGATGCCCAACTTGGCGAATTGAAAGTTGTTGCAAACCTTGCAAGAGGTGAAATCCATGATGATGAAATGTTTGAAGAAACGAAGGAGATGTATGCAAAATACATTGAGAAGGGGTTTGAACATCTTGAAGCACTGCCTGCAACCTGGGATAACCTTCTTCCACTGGTATAGTTTTTCATGATCCAAATATTATTTATAGTTGTGTTATGGTAATTATGTCTGGTACTCTGGAATATCCAAAATCAAGCGAAACTTAAATGTTTGATACTCAAAACCATAGAAAACTGGTGAATAGAAATGAGTCTACATACACTTCAGGCTACTCCAATTGATAGGGGTACTTTCACATCTCTGTCCACTCTAGAGCTAGGATAATCTAGAAATATCTGGAAATGTGATGTCAACAGACAGCAATATGGATAAAATCACCTAAATACCTCATTATGTCCAATGTCCAAAACAAACAACAGGATGGATCATGCATGATGGTGGTGTTTAATGACTGTCTTGATGTTTGTAGAAAATCCAACCAATAACTAGCACAGTCAAATATCTAAGTATATGGGTATAAAACCAGGAATGTATGTGTGACATGCCTTATGCATAAAACAAGATTAAAACAACGCAAACATCGAACATGTATGATGTTCGTATCCAGAAAGACACTATATAAAGATAAGAAATCTACTAAACTATGCATTAGTGTTGCAACAGTCCAGCCTTGGTTTTTGTAGTACTTTGTAAATAACACATGGAATAATTGGCCCAGCAGCAGCAACAGCAACAGCTTGTATACTCTAGAATAAGTCTGATTCTCACTCCCTGGTTGTCTACTCAAACCTTCTGTCCCCCCTTAGTATTCCACTTGTATTCTGCCTGCCTCTATTCCATTGATCTTTGACCCTTTTATTGTTTCTGAGTTGCTGGAGCTGCCCTTGCAACATCCCATAACACTCTGCTTGTCATTGAATGGTTGCAGTTCCAATGTAGTGGTTCTGATGGTGCTCAAATTGAGCTACCTGAGCTAACCAGAACCAGAATTGGAGTTCTTGGTTCCCATATTATGTTTGACTTATTTGTAATCAAAGCAGTTCCAATCCTGACTGTAACTGGGTATGTTTCCATATGAATACATATATTTGGGGGAATAATTGCAGTTTCCAGTCAGAGTTAGAACCACTATGATTACAAATAAGTCAAAGGTAGCATAGGCACCTGAGGTAATCTGGGAACAAGAAGTGATAGGCTGAATGTCAGCAAATATCTAATCTGATTAGTTTGGCAGGTCAGATCTTGAAACATATCAATTTGATCAATTCACCAGATGTAGCAGTGACATGTGACATGAAGCACTCTCAACCAGTTGCAATACTCACTTGTCATCCTACAACAAGGCTCATGACAGGAATGTAAATTTATGTATCACTTGGGGTATGGATATTCTGAAAGTTGTGTGGAATATAAAATCACTATTATTTAATCCACCCCTGCCAACATCCATGAAAGACACTTCACCCAAGGAATTGATACTGGATTAGAGTTGTCATGGCTATGATGCAGCATGGGGTGTGTAAGTAAAAAGACAAACCAAAAAAAAAAAAAGTATCTTGGCAGCAAGGGTGGGAGCACCACCCCTAGCTGCATCTTTACTTCATGACCACCCCCAGATCCCATTGTTGGCATTGGTTTGCCGGTCTGTATCTGGGTTTGGATGTGGATGTGATTGTGAACATCGGCATGGGCATGGGCTGGTGTGGATGTGGACATGGAAGTGGGTGTGGGTGTGTGTGTGGGCCTTGGCATGGGCCTTGGTGGTGTCTAGCAGGTGTTGGGCATTTGGGTTGTTCTGCAGGTGGGTTGGCTTGGTCAGGTGTGTTCAGACATTCATGCCTTTATTGATGATCATGTGGCAAGTTTGTTGATGTGTTTCCTAAATGGTCTGTGCACCAAATAACTGCATATAAACAGCCACAACTCACATTTGCTTTGGGGCATGCCCCAAAGTGGCAGTATTTTACACTGAGGTGATGATTCCAATCAGAATGCTCGGAGTCCGAGGAATGTTCATCCCAATTCTTTTTCTCCGTTTCCGTGGTAATATTTGCACCAAGGAGAGGGTCCCAGGTGTTCCTGGATGATTTCTGATAGTACTGGATTGAAGTATGTGTCCCTTTGAGCTTAAAATAATTTTTTTTAGCAGCAAAACTATTAAAATGAGAGATTGCTCACTGTAGTCCATCTAGTTTTGCACATCTTCCCTGTTTTAGATGGCCCCAAAGTCAAAAGTGGAGCAAGGGCTTCTGCTGCACCATTGTACGTCACATCCTTGAAATTGGGTCCATCCCCTGCCTCCGCTTTGTGTTCAATGAGGTAGTCTACCAATGCATTATTTTCAGCATCATTCCAGACAGCATTTTTGTTTTTTGATCCAGACATAGCTAATATGAGCAAAAGCCGGCTAAGGAGGGCGATCAAAGCAATGATAGTAGCCTGAGCTCGATTTCTCTGAGGATGACTGGCAGCTGCCTCCATTATCGATGAAGCCTCTGAATATAGTTTACTGGTGATCCCATAAATAATGACAAAGCCGTTTTTTTTCTTTCGGCTCTTGCCCTTACCTAATTAGGTAGTTTTATTGATATCTGTGCGCTATCGTCTGCTCCCTCTATTGTCTCCAACATCACTTGTGCTGTAATGGTAAATTGCCGGATCTCAGCTCAAGTAAAGGAACTTGCTCTAGCTCTCTCGGAAAAGGGTTTCTCAAAATCTGATGTATGTGAAATCTTCCAAGTGTCTCCTTGTAGCTTGTACCGCTGGCGAGCCTTGCTTGACAAGTTTGATTCGGTTACTCCTCCACCCTCACCTCTCCGTGGATGACCTCGCATCATCAGTCTTGCCACCATGACTGTAGTTCAACAGCTCTATGAGGCACACCCCGACACATACCTAGATGAACTACAATGGTTTCTTGCGATTCATCACAACATGGCGGTCTCAATCAGCACACTCAGAGAAAACCTTGAAAAGGCTGGCCTTACCCGGAAACTGTTGCACAAGATTGCCATTGAACGTGATGAGGAACTTCGTGCAAATTACCGAGCAACTATCCGAAATCTTGCGCATTTCTCTGGGACTGGGATGGAGTTTGTTACTGTCGACAAGACCAGCAAAGACGAATGCTCATTTGCTTGGCGGTATGGACATGCCCCCATTGGACAACCTGCTGAAATCTCAGATGTTTTTGTGTGGGGCAATCGCTACTCTCTCGTGGCAGCAATGTCTATTGAAGGCTATCTGGCGACCCAAGTCAAGAAAGGTTCATTTGATACTCACTCATTCTTTAGCTTCATTGTTGATGAACTTGTGAGTTTCTTGTTTCTTTTTCGAGCTGTAAGCACTAATTCAGTGTACAGGTACCTCTCATGAACCCATATCCTGATAAGCACAGTGTTCTTGTGCTCAATAACTGTCGGATCCATCACACTGAAGTTCTCCAAGAGATTTTGGCTGACAGCGGTAAGTTTGAAACTAGATCTTGCCGATTTCAGTTTTCTAAAACACGGTTCATAGGTATCATGCTTCTATATCTCCCACCCTATTCGCCTGACCTGAATCCCATCGAGGAGTCTTTCAGTACATGTAAGATATTGATTTTCTCTTTGTCACTACCTGAAAAATCTAGTCTCACAGGGAAAGCATATATCCGGCATAATGGTATGACTATCCGTGATGCCGAAGACCCTGTATTGGCTCTACTGGATTCATGTGGGTGTATTACAGATGGCTGTCGGATGGTTTTATCACGCAGGATACATTATTTACGAAGCCTGAATTGTATTTCTGCAACAAAAAAACATGTCCATTATCGTGCAAATGTGTAGTGATTATGTCTCCCAAAGTCCTGTTTTCACATCGGCAAGGAAGCGATCGTGAGTTTCTAAAATCGTTCGCCAAGTAAGCGTTGCAAAACCTGCATCATCTTTCCAATCTGCCCAATCTAAAGCCTTGATATTTCGGTTGCCTGGGACATAGCCAAGTTTCTCAAGGCGTGTCTTGTTTTCGTCTGAAATGCCGTAGTGGTCACAGAATACATCAAGCGGGATGCGAGGTGACCGTACTGGAGATGAAGGGAGAGACGGGATGGGTGTTCTGACTTGGACAGGTGAAGCGGTGGAGTGGTAGCGAAGGTAGATCACGTGATCGGGTTCCCACGGTTCATGTGGTTTCTCAGTCTGGAGATGTGCTAGAGTAGGGAGCAATCCAACCAGATCCCCGATCCTTGACCTTCGAGGATCCTTCTTTGATCGTAGACCTCAGACCAACCCAACGTGGTGATGAGAGCGGCATCCAACCTCTGCACCCAATAATTTCACTCGAGACCCACAACAGAGCACCAACAATGAAACCCAGAAACGAGAACAGAGAACAGGGAACTTATACAGAACAGGGAGCATACACATAGAACAACAAACAACGAACAGTTACAGTACAAGACCCCAACTCGACCAACATGTCTTACTTACACCCTTACCTCACCGCGCGAGAACGTTATAAAACACCCATGCCAAGTAGATCCCGAGACACCCGGGGTAGATACACAAGTTGCCCAGCATCACTAGCAGACTCATCGACAACAGCCTCAACCTCCGAATCATCCATCACTACCTCTTCCAACAACTCCGAAACCTGTAACCACAGCATTCCCAATACACCCCCCACATCACCAGCCCCACAACAACACGACCCACCACGTCAATGAAAAATGGGCGAATCAGGGTCCCTATGCTGGGACAGAGGCCCAGACGAGAAAATGGCCCCTGGACAATTCATGCGTGAGATCAAAATTAAGATTGAGGACAAAGAATACACTACCCACTAGAATGTTTCCAAAACAACCTTGACTACGTGGGGATAGCAGATCAATGGTTCGACAAGCTAGCAAATGACATAAAAATGGACTGGGACAAGCTCATCGAGGCATTTGAGAAGGAATGGCCAAAAAACGCAGTCCCCAAACCGACGAAGACAGAACGGATCTGCACCCTCAAAGAGTGGGTCATAACCACAGACGAATTAGGGAGGAAAATGGTAACTATGGGGTCGAAAGAAGTGTGGACCCATGTAAAGTGGGCAAATGGACTAGCCGCCAAGGCAAAAGACGCGGAGGACACAGCCAGCCTCCTATTGCAAGATGTATTTGACAACTTACCAACACCAATTCGCGAACTTATACGACACAAAATCCACACCACATACGAGGAGCTCGCAGACGCAGTATGCACACTTGACGCACTTGATATACGTGAGGTTGTTGACAAATACAAAAAGGACGAGGAAACAGCCAGGCTCACGCGAGCACCGAACTCCCCCACGAAGAACCTTCGTGACTCCCTAACCAATACCCATATCCACACACCCACAGGCCCACGTTACCAATATGATAACCACCGAGCCTACCCAGCCCACCCAGCACAAGGCCACACATTCGATCCCTTCAGCGGGAACACTGGCAATCGTGGAAACCTATTCCCAGCCTGTGGATCTATGAGACCATACTGAGGTACAGGACCTGGAGCACTGGGCATGGGTAGACAGTTGACTGGACCATCGTTCGTTCCCACCACCGGAGACTGGCCCATCACCAATAGGTACAACGACCTACAAAACCTCGCCGTCCCACAACACCCTAACACAGACGCGGGACGCATGGCGTACAAGACCCAGGTGGAGGCCTGGCATCGCGCCAACCCCAACGGCCAAACAGACGAACGGCGACCTTTCCCATTAATGCCAGGAACGGCCCCACTCGGATCCCACGAATGCTGGGAATGCAGGCATGCTGGCCATAGAGCCGGGGCACCTGACTGTACAGGCAACACCCTCCCAGAGCTCGAGCGCACTTGGCGCCGGATCGCCAGCTACATTGCCCGCGAGGCATCAAAGGAACGTCAGGGAGTCAACATAAATTACGTCAACTATGGACATCTAGGATATGGAGGCTACAACGAGTATGAACAGCATTATGGAGGGCACAGTTACATGGACGAATTAGACGACAGCCAGGGAAATGGGAGGGGGCCGTCCGCATAGACCAAGGTTGGGCGGCCCAGTGGAACCAACAAGGGAAAGACACAGGAGTCCCCAACCAGCATATGGGATGGGTCGGGGATGTGCACGTAGACCCTCCCAATATCAATTCACGTACGGACACAAAGAGTTTAGTTAGTATGGACATACCTTTTTCTGAGACTAAACATGAAACATTTGACCTGTACACGGTGGGAGAGGATCTTCCAGCACCACGAAAATGCGCGGCAACGCCATTCATACATTCCATCGGGCTTCGCACCCAGAGAGGCATTTATCAATACATAAAAGGACTATTCGACGATGGAGCCAAATGGTAAACTCCCTCTGCGCATCGACATATCAGAAACACCGAGAGTGCCTTGGCCACCTCTTTCCCTCACAAACAACCCTACATATGGCAGACGGAACCAAAGTGCCCTCACAGGGCCACTGGATAGGCGATGTAGAGCTGGGCGGCCTGCACAGGACAGCCGTATTCGAGGTATTCCCAAGCAGAGGAAGCTGGTCGCTTTTGTTTGGAAAGCCCCTGCTTCAACAATACAAGGCTATTCACGACTACGATGACGATACACTACGCATACCGTGCAACGGCGGTTGGCAAACACTCCTGAATGACAACTGAGACCCAGCGCCAAACCCACCCACCCTGGCAACCCAACTCCTACGCGAAGCTGCCACAACGCCGAAACCCATCGCCGCCAGCGTTGGGCTATCGTGGAGACGTGAATGCAAATCCCCAAGAGAGCTGTGGGACATGGTCAATGAGGATGAGATGGACAATTCACAGGGGAGTACCCATAATTTGTTCGCATTACTCACTAGTCTCAAGGACACCATACGAGGTGACACGCTCAACCGCATCAACAACAGATGGGCATGCCTTCCACCGAGCCCCCGTGGCTACCACGTGCCAAAACAACCATCATGGGACCATAGCACACCCCACCAACCCGACATCGACAGCATTGATGCCCCGATAACTGGAGTATACCGACGCAAAGGACGCCGCAGCAGAAAACGACTGCGGGATGGCAAAGGGCTCAACACACCGCCAAATCTGATGCACAGGTCACGCCAGCCCGCACCCTGCAGTGCAACACCGGTACAGGTAGTACAGGAAGATGGTGTAAACGACACCACTGACATCAGGGACATACAGCCAGAAGTCAAGCTAAATGCTGACCACTCAATTTTCACCAGGAAAAACGAACCCTTCAAGCGCGAGCGAGTTGATGCTGTCCTGGATAAGGTAACCATAGGTCCCGACCTCTCTCCAGAACAGCGAATGCGGGTGCAAGACCTATTATGCGAATACGCAGACTGTTTCGCCCTGTCAGTCAGCGAAGTCAATGCCATTCTGGGAGCTGAACACTGTATTCACGTGCCACCCGATGCAACATTCCCTAAGCGCGTACCCTGGCAAAGACAGTTCACAGCTGCACAACGTGAGTTTCTTAGAAAAAACCATTGATGAGCTACTGGTGGCCGATATAATAGAGCCCATCCGACCAGAAGATGTGAAGTGCGCTTCGCCGATCGCCCTTGGTCAGAAGACGCACGACAGCCCTGGCCTACCAATAGAAGAGCTCTGTCATCGCATCAACGAAGAGTGCATAGCCCATGGGCTTCCCCCAGCCCACAACCTGGAGCCGCGGCCCACACCAACTACACTGGGCCACGAGACACAACAACCAGCAAAGTGGCGGTTTTGCCAGAACTACAACACGCTGAACAGAGTTACCCAGGTTTTCCCAATGCCGCAAGGCGACATATGGATGAAGCAGAGGCGTTTGAGCGGGCACAGGTGGGTTCATGGATTCGATTTTGCGTCAGGCTTCTACGCTGTTGTGATACCACAGGAGAGCCGCCCATACCTTGCATTCTACATCGAGGGCAGGGGTTTCTACACCCAAAAACGAATGCCCTTCGGCCTCACAGGTGCACCCTCGACGTTCGCCCTCATCACTGCACAGGCCCTTGGCGACACGCTCGCGTCTCTTCAGCTCGAGCTCTTCATGGACGACGGAGGCATGGCAGGGGACAACTTCGACAATATGATAGACCACACAAGGCGCTTCTTCCAAAGGGTTCGGGAAACGGGCCTCTCCCTCTCAGCAAAGAAATCCAAGTTCTTCATGTCAGAAATGATATTTGCAGGATCCAAGGTTGGACCCGATGGTGTCTAAGCAGATGAAACCAAGCTAACCGTGGTCGTCAACTGGCACCGACCACCTGACCTTTTAGGCCTCTCTAGCTTCCTAGGACTAACAGGCGTCTTCAGAGACCTGGTCCGCAGATATGCGAAGCTGGCCCAGCCATTGTCCAACCTCCTACGGCTCACCAACATACCCAAGGATGCAGGGAAATCCGCATACCGGACAGCAATGCGGGGCGTCAAACTCGATAGTATATGGACCAAGAAACATCAGAAGTGTTTCCTCAACCTGAAAATGGCCATAACAACCGACCCAGTTCTCGTTGCACCTCGTTTTGATGGCACCCCATTTATCGTCACAACTGATGGGTGCAAAGAAGGATTCGGTGCTGTTCTGTCCCAGCGCATCACCGTAACACAACCAGGTGGTAAGGTAGTCAACAAATTACACCCCATAGCATATGCTTCAAAGTGCACCTCTACAGCAGAAGAATGCTACAAGCCGTTCCTTCTGGAGTTTGCGGCCCTCAAGTTCACCCTGGACAAGTTCGACGACATCGTATGGGGATTCCCGATTGAGTTAGAGACAGACTGCCAAGCCCTCCGCGACGTACTGCTCAGCCCAGATCTCAACGCCACACACGCCTGCTGGCAAGATGGGGTTCTGGCACATCAGATCGTCGATGTCCGCCACATACCAGGTAGAACCAACCTAGTGGGGGATGCACTAAGCCAAAAGGACGAAGAACTTCCCCACATACCAGACGACGGCAGCGAGTGGTCGGTCTCCCCAGATTGGGAGACATCGCGGGGTCTAGAATATGACCTATTCGTGGTGAGCGAACACACCTCTGGGCTACACAAAGAACTACGAGACCGCTTCCAGGATGAGCGTGTCTTCCTGGAGGTAATCGATGCCCTTCTAGATACTCCAGACAGTGCATCAGAGCGTGACCGACAGCGCGCAGCCCACCGTGAAAGGGATTTCTTTGTCGAGGATGGGCGTTTGTGGAAGCTTAGAGGCATCACACCCGCCAGAGCAACCCCACGCCGAGAATGCATCACCAAGGCTGAGGCCACTGCATTGGCCAGAGCCGAACACAAGAAAACACACATGGGTCAAGACGTCATCAAGATGCAGCTGCTGGATAAGATATGCAGTCCCTTTCTTGATGCGTCAATCACGACGGCAATTTGCGAATGTGGCCGCTGCAAGAACTTTGGCAACACCCATATACACGCACTACTCCAGCCCATTGTTCAACGCAGGCCATTCAAGCTCCGGGTCGGTGACTATACCTCCATGCCCACAGGAAAAGGAGGGTATACGAAGATTGGGTTGTATGCTGACGTCTTCTCCAGGAAGTTATTCGCCTTCAAGGTCAAATCTGCCACAGGAAAAACAACCATGGACAGCCTCGAACACATCCGGAACGCATTCATTGCACCGGAGGTGGTCATGTTCGACGGGGGCTCCCACTTTGACTGTGAACTGGTACGTAATTACTGCGACAGCATTGGCACTAAGCATCATGTAGTTCCCGCCTACTTGCCCTGGATCAATGGGTTGATTGAAGGCTCCAACAAAATACTTTTGAACACACTGAAGCGATTGTGTGCACCTGGCCTCGGGGAGGACGAGTACGACCAAATGGCCACGAAGGACATCCCAAAGAACTGGCCCCAGCACCTAGATGCAGCCGTGAAGAACCTCTCCGATCGCATCTTACCGGCCCTCAAGTTTTCCCCAAACGAATTGCTATTGGGCGTCATTGCGAGCCCACAGGGCGTCGACAATCCAGAAACAATACTCACCCCTTCTGACACTGACATCCCAGTCCACTTAGCATATGCTGATCAACTACAGCTTGATGGACTAGCCTGCGCTGTAGACCATGCAGCCAACTGCAAGGCCATATTCAATGCCAAAGTTCTCCGGAGAGCACCTAGAGAAGTTATATTTCAAACTGGACAGCTGGTACAGGTTTATCGAAGCGATCTAATCAACGTCTTTTTCTAGCGAACGCAAACTAGTGCCATTTTGGTCAACACCCTGATGCATACTTGCTCGCCTGCGTAATTCATACACCTTGGAAACACTCGATGGCACGCAGCTCACTGGCCTTTTCAATGCCCGTCGCCTCCAACCATTCGTGCCGCGAGATGGAACAAGGATGGTGCAGTCAGAGCACAATAGACTGAGCACAGCAACCACCATATCCGCAGATGCCCAAGAAGAGGAGCTTGAGGTTGGTGAGATTGTGGATCAGGAGCACGGTGATCCTGTGGAGCCCAGAGAGATCGACAGTGCAGGTGATGAGTGATGTAGCGACGAGGGCGTCGCTATGAAGAAGGGGGGTACTTGGAGTGGTAGCAAAGGTAGATCACGTGATCGGGTTCCCACGGTTCGTGTGGTTTGTCAGTCTGGAGATGTGCTAGAGTAGGGAGCAATCCAACCAGATCCCCGATCCTTGACCTTCGAGGATCCTTCTTTGATCTTAGACCTCAGACTGACCCAGCAGTTGTGCAGAGAGTCGGACTGAGATGAGTTGAGTGAATATATGCAAGTTGCTGCTGTTGGGATTGCTGTAATTGCTGTAAAATGAGAAGCTGTAACATTTCAGAAACTGAAGAAGCGGGGGAAACAGAAGCCGATTGTGATGAAAGCCGTGCAGGGGTAACTGGTGGATCATCAGGAACATGTGTCGGATTGAGTGTTGAGCATGATGGCATTGGGGCGACTTTCGGCACAACTTTAATGCGAGAATTTGCATCAAAGTGAGAATTATGTGGCGGAGATTCTTCTGTAGCCTCTCCCTTCATCTAAAAAGAATATATCAAGACACCACAAAGAATGAAACAGAATTACCATATTGCATGCCCAGGAAGATAAGCGGAGAGGAGTGAGCTCAAAGTACCAACCATTTTTTTGGTCGTGATAGATCCGCTTCTCCAGAAACAGGGGATTGCCACCAATGGGGTACCGCATTTCAAGGCGTTCATGAGCTTCTTTGACCACTGCGTCAAACGAGACCTAGAAGAATGTTCAGTCAGAAGTAACACGAAAGTGCGTGAACTTACCTTCTGTTGCTCTACAGATGTGCCTTCCATCATTTCAAGGGCAGTAAAATTGAATTTTACAGGAGTAGGGGTGGTGGGGTTGTCATTGTCATCGAGCCAAGACTAGATACAAATGAGATTGGCAAGTTCCTGGCAACAGAACGAAAAACTCACACATTCGTCAGGAATTGGTTTCAAGGGGGGCTTTGTAAACAAAATTACTGTCTGTTCACTTGGTTTGGACACTGATACCTTATCGATAATTGACTTGAATCCGATTGCAGAGCTGAGAGGGTGAGGATCCGCATTTTTTGGTTTCTCTGGTTTCCATTGCATTCCTGTCGTGACAAGGTTGGGACGAGGACATGGGAGTGCGATTGCGACTGCGTTGGGATACTCGTCGAAGCTGCCAGCTGTAGAAAACTCGAATGGTTCGAGTTCAAGATATGTCGGCTTGGTGGGAGTCTTCCCCTTCCTGGATAAAGGCAGAGGCTTTTCGACACGAATAATCGTCTTGAATGCGATTGGAGATGCGGTGGAATTGTCTGACACTGTGGCTTTTGGTGCAGTAACGTTCCTCTTTGGTTTTTTTGCAGGAGGGGTGGCCTCAGTAGCGTTGTCAGCCCTCACAGATCCTCGCCATTTCAGCTTGGATTTCTGAATTATCATATTGGGAGTGTATACCCTGAATTCTAGAGTACTAAATGTTCAATAAATATAGCATATAGTCATGAAATACAGTGTACCGTCTGCTGCATGCCGAGCAGCTGAGACTCCAAGGCCCTCTCTATTTATGCTGTTCGAGTTTTCATGATCCATGGGCTCTGGATTGTCATCGTTGAGCATGTCTGTCTCCTCTTCATCAGACCCATGCTGCAGGGAGTCAGATCCCATTGATAGCGAGCAGATAGCAGGGCGGTTATGTGTTTTACTCAATTAGGTAAGAGGCACCGAAACAAAAAAATTCTAGCTTTGTCATTATTTACGGGAATGACTGTTAACTCAGCCCCAGTGAAAAGTCCGAAGTTTAAAATAGTTTTCCATCATGTAAATACCATTCAAATTTTTTTTTTTCCTTATTGCACTCTGGAACGAAGTTTGCCGATTCAAATATTTTCAGAGCGATTAACATTTCGAGTGAAAAACAATGCAATGCTGTATGTACTAGTATGAATGAGCCCGTTGAAGTGTACTACCCCGCTCCCCCCTCCTCGCTCCCCTTCCTCCACCCCCGTTCCACCCACCAATTCACTCCCTGATTGCCGCTGTATGGTCAAGATGCCGCCGCCACCTTTGCTGCCTTCCCCGCTGCTGCCTTTGCTTCCTTGATGTCTTGCTTGATTTTGGCACTCTTCTGCACATAAACCTGTTGCAGAGGCGTCAAGCTAGCGTATCATGGTGTACTGTGGACTTACCTGCTTCTGAGCCTCTCAAAGCTCATCCCAGGCAACATCAAACTCCGTCTTGGTTACTCGATTCTTTGCACAGTAATCCTTTGCAAATAGGTTCCTGACCGCAGGTGTTAGCACATCGTGGTAGATACGAATAACATACTTACTTCGGAGTCATTGCTTGGGTAGCTGCATGGAACTTCCTCTTTCCTTTACCACTCAATGACGAAGCAGCACCATTGACAGTAGCAACCACAGTTTGCATCAACGCGCTGTGTTGTAGGATACATCATTTAAACAAGAAACAGATTGAGAAACTAAGTCACTTACAAAGGATTGACAATACCACTTGGTTTTTGCGTTGCGGCCATCATTTCATGAGCTTCGGGGGGATCGCTTGGCATTGGTGTTATAGGCTGCAGAGGAACTCCAGGCTGCTCAATCTCGATCTGGTCAGGAGGGGAAGGGATGAGCGGTCTTGCCTTGGATTCTCCCACAGGAGTGGAAGGGATGAGCGGTCCTGCGTCAGATTCTCCCAAAGGAGGGGAAGGGATGAGCGGTCTTGCATCGGATTCTCCCAAAGGAGCGGAAGGGTTGGGCAGTCCTGCATCAGATTCTCCCACAGGATGTTACGGTACCGTCCTTCCTTTACTTTTATTCTTTTCTTTCTTTTCCTTTTCCTTCCTCTTCGTCATCTGTATTATCACATATGGCCATTCCCTTCCGCTTAGTCGTCTTATACGACTCATCCATGCCTTTTTCCTCCGCTTAATCATTCCTATTATGCTATATGCACTGCCCTCCTTTCCATATATGTTTCCTTCTTCATTCCGAGGCGCATAGCCTCTCTTTACTCCATTTGTTCTTTCCTTTGTCTACTAGTACACAGCCTCTTTCTCTACTCGCATATATATAGCCTGTAGTTTACCGCATGTACCTTAGACTCTAAAATTCGTACAAACCTGCTTTACAACTCCAAAGTAACGCCTTCGATTGTTAAGCTTATAAATTCTTATTCCGCTTGTGAAGTAAAAGCTTCGCTTAACCTCGTCGCATTACAGTTTTAGAGTCTCCTTCACCGCACGTCGCCCATCATTGCTCCTCGCACTCGTTCGCAAACCACTTTCGGTTCAACTCCTCGCTTTTCCCCAGATCCATCTACATCATCTCGTCGTCCAGTCCCTCCTCCACCTCCTCCTTCACCACCTCCTCCTCCACCTTCTTCTTTGTTACCAATGGCTGACCTTGCCGCCGAACTTCAAAACCTTGTTCAAACTGTCAACCTCCTTCGACAAGAACTCAACACTGCCAATGCTGAGATCGCTACTCTTCAAGCTGCCGCTGCCATTCCCCCTCCTCCTCCTCCTCCTCCTGCTCCTGCCGCTCCAGTTCTTAAGCCTGCTAAACCCGAAGACTTCGATGGTAAATCCGATAATGTCGACAAGTTTCTTCATCAGTGCGAACTATTTCTCCGCACTCAAGCTTACACCGACACGCAGAAAGTTATTCTCGGATTATCGTATATGAAGTCTGGTAGCGCCTTATCCTGGGCAGAAAACAAGACAACGTCGATCCCCTGGGCCACGTATACCTGGGACGAATTCAAAACTGACGTTCAAACTTCGTTTGGAGATCTCGACAAAGCAGCGACGGCTCGACTCAAAATCAAGGACGTCAAACAAGGAAAGCTTACAGTCGACGAATACATTGTCAAGTTCGAAGAATACGAGGCGAATACGGGATTCAACGATGAGGCACTCATAGGTCAATTTAAAGATGGACTAAATTCAGGACTTGTTACTAGCATTTATTGTCTCGCGATTATGCCAAACACGATCGCAGGATGGAAGACATATGCTTGACGCTTTGACCGACAATACCGCGAACTTCTCGCAATACAGTCGTCCACCAAAGCAGAAGGAAAGAAAAAAGAGTCTTCTAAACCTTCGTCTTCGTCGAAACCATCCACTTCCTCCACATCTTCCGCGCCATCCACTTCTCGCGTCAAAACAGAAGCGGTTGACCCCATTATCGCTGCACAACGAAAGGCTGCAGGACAGTGCATCATTTGCGCTTCCAAGGATCATTGGGCTAATGCTTGTCCCAATCGCACCTCTTCGTCCTCTCTCTCTCCCACCACCACCCCTCGCAGCAGCAATCGCTCCAGTCGTGGACAATACAAACGCGCTCGCACCATTCGTGCGATTACAAAGGATGAAAAAGAGACGAAAGAAGCAAGTTCTTCAGGAAATACTTTTTATGAGACATCGGGTGTGTCTAAATTTCAGACCATGCCATGACTTAACCCGACTGTGACCAGGCAACTAAGGGTGACAATGTTGGGTTTGAGTCGGGCCAGCCGAGATGGGCCGAGAAAATATTATTGTTAGGTACTTGATGGGGCAACTGAGAAGTGACATATGTACCATGTGAGACCGGTGGGCCGAGTCAAGTGCTAGAGTATAGTGGATGGTCTGAGACCGTTGGGCCGGCATTGGCTGGGATAATTGTGACCCGTCTCAGACCGTTGGGCCGACATTGGCTGGGATGGGTGTCACCCGTCTCAGACCGTTGGGCCGACATTGGCTGGGATGGGTGTCACCCGTCTCAGACCGTTGGGCCGACATTGGCTGGGATGGGTGTCACCCGTCTCAGACCGTTGGGCCGACATTGGCTGGGATGGGTGTGACCCATCTCAGACCGTTGGGCCGACATTGGCTGGGATGGGTGTCACCCGTCTCAGACCGTTGGGCCGACATTGGCTGGGATGGGTGTGACCCGTCTCAGACCGTTGGGCCGACATTGGCTGGGATGGGTGTGACCCGTCTCAGACCGTTGGGCCGACATTGGCTGGGATGGGTGTGACCCGTCTCAGACCGTTGGGCCGACATTGGCTGGGATGGGTGTCACCCGTCTCAGACCGTTGGGCCGACATTGGCTGGGATGGGTGTGACCCATCTCAGACCGTTGGGCCGACATTGGCTGGGATGGGTGTCACCCGTCTCAGACCGTTGGGCCGACATTGGCTGGGATGGGTGTGACCCGTCTCAGACCGTTGGGCCGACATTGGCTGGGATGGGTGTGACCCGTCTCAGACCGTTGGGCCGACATTGGCTGGGATGGGTGTGACCCGTCTCAGACCGTTGGGCCGACATTGGCTGGGATGGTTGTCACCCATCTAAGACCGTTGGGCCGACATTGGCTGGGATGGCTGTTTACTCATCTTAGGTGTAGGGATCGGCGCCGGTGTGGTCATTGGTGTTGTCATTCGAGTAGGTATCGGTCTTATCATCGGCATGGTCATCGGTGTTGTCATCGGTGTGGTCATCGGCGTCATCATCGGTGTTATCATCGGTGTTATCATCGGTGTTGTCATCGGTGTTGTCATCGGTGTTATCATCGGTGTTGTCATCGGTGTTGTCATCGGCGTTGTTATCGGTGTTGTCATCGGTGTTGTTATCGGCGTTGTTATAGGTGTTCTCATTGGTGTTATTATATGCATTATCATTGCTGTTGTCATTGTTGTGGTCAATGGTCTTAGTGTATATTGCAAACATTATTTTTTTAATTGATCAAGGGCTACATCTAGACTGAAGATGGTATTTAGGCTTTTATCAAGAAGCATCTTGAGCCTTGTCGTATCCCCTATACATGTCCTGAATTCCTGTTTAATATTCGCTTCTTCGTGTTCAATCCAGAGCCGATGTTTGGCTGGGTATTGGTTGACTACCGCTCCATACCTGACCTTCTGCTTTTTCCGGCTTGCCCATCCTTTGTAAATTGAAGCATCTAGACGTTTCCGTTTTCGTGTTTTTCTCTGTTCATGCAACAAGGAACCTGCTTTTGAATGATTTGATATCAGCATATATTTGCAAAAGTTTTTCATCGGACTTGCATTTGTTTGAGGGCCTCGGCATTTTGGGATATGATGTGCAGAACGAGGAAGAGGATGCCTCGGAAACGGCATCAGCCTCCACGTTACGTTGTTTACCGGCATCGGTGTGGGGGTTGACGTCGTTGTCGGTGTCAGTGGGGGTGTCCAAATCGATCACCATTCTGTCTGCATCGGCAGGGGCATCCAAATCGATAACCATTTTGTCATCATCCTGCACCTGAACCGAGGGTTTTTGAAGACTGGGTGGTTTCAGCATATCGAAACCGCCAAACGCAGTTCCTGTATATAAGTGTGATAAAATCTCATGTAGTCGTGCACCATTGAACCTACTACTGGGCCAAACGAATGCCGGTCCACCATTTCCAGCATTGGAAGGGCCTGGTACTCCGGGTACTTCAGGATTGAATGCCGATCCACCCTTTCTGACATTGGAGGGGGCCGAGGGGCCTGCTACTCCCGGTACTTCTGGATCGTTTTTGACCAAATCAGGAGCTGGTGATTTGGACTTGACCTCATCAGCAGGGGCGAGGCCAAATGTGAAAAGTCCCGCTGATTGATGTTTTAGTTAAGCACAAGTTATAAAAAATAACTTACAGGGAACCACAGGGAAGTCCTTCAATGTCTTTAAAACGATCGGCTCTAAACACCAGAGTTGAGAGTGACACCAGCAAAGTTGATAGAGTGCTACATACTCCTGCTAGTTACTACATTTTACCAGATATTCGTCAACAAAGGTGCTTGATAATGAGCAGCAGTAGTAGATCTCACCTTTAGATCGAGCCATTGAGGTGTATTGACTGCAACAAATGCCGATGGCCGATATTCAACGTTGTTTGTTCAAGTTTGGCCAAAACAAAAAAAAACACGTCGGAGAGTTTTTCGCGGTGAATTCACCGATATTCTGAAAACTTTGACCAACAGATCCACCACACACACACGAATCTACAATGGCCGCCCAAAACATCGATTATCAAGGTGTCATCTACGAGATAAATGCACGTCTCACAGACGCCTTCAAGGTCGCGAAGGCTGAATTTGACAGCAATCTCCGGAACCACATCATGTACCAGGTCACGCAGGAAATGGTAGGTTTTCTATCACAAGTTACTTCTGGACTCTAAATGCAAACCCTTGGAATACAGATCAAGGTTTCAGAAGTGTGCAAAGCTGCAGAGTCCGAAGGTATCAAGATCCATATCCCTAGGCTCATCCTCAGTGCGGCCATAGAATACAAGGCCAACTACGACCCCGAGCGGCGTAAGTTGCCACGAATTCGAAGAATCAGCAAAGAAGACCCCAACATCACCAATGAGCCGGGGTATGTTGCTGGTAGGAAGACTCCGGAGTATGATGGACCCAGAACCGGTCCTGCTTGGTGGACCGATGAATATGGTGAGTTAATCTATTCAAATACTGACATGCCTACAGGGCTTTATTGACTACCTATGTCCAAACTAACCCAGTCAAACGCCTAAAACCATTCCCGATGATGAGGAGTCGGCAACCCCCTCCTGAAAAGAAGCATGGGAGGAGCAACAAGGATGGGAAGGGGAATGGGAAGGAGGGGACCGGGAAGGGGAGGGGGAAGGGGAATGGGAATGCGAAAGGGAAGGGCAAGGAGCAGGAGGATGAAAAGGAGGATGCATCGGAGTCGGAGGACGAGGAGGAGGAAGATGAATTGGAATCAGAAGAGGACGAAGAGGACGAAGAGGACGATCTGGAAGGGGATGATGATGATGATGAAGATGAACTTGAGGAGGAGGAGGAGGCAATGGGGCAAGGGAAGAAGCCGAGGGGCCAGGACAAGGGGAAACAGAAGGAGAAGACGACGGAGGAGAATGAGGAGAAAGACTTGGGCAAGAGCTTGACGGGAAAGGGTGAGGGGAAGGAGAAAAAGGTGGAGGTCATAGACCTCGAGATGACTGACATAGTCAAGGAGGAGTCCGATGAGGAGGGTTCGAAGAAGACGCTGCGTGAGGATGAGGTCATGCAGCTGGACGACATTCCCAACCGCCGATCAGGATCCAGGAGGCTGAAGAGACGACGAGAAGACCTGGCCAAAGAAGAAACACCTAGCAAGAGGCAAAAGCAAACGGACGGGACAATTGGGCTTACGAGGGAACAGGTAAGTTAGCCTGCCGTTTCAAAGAATTTTTACTTCATTCTGGCACCTTTAGTGTTGCTGGCGTTGCTTCGACCGATGGCCTACGTTGGTTTGCCAGAAAGGTACTAGGACGGCATGCACTCAATGCCATCGGCTCAAGACGAAATGTGTGTGGGATGGGAAAAAGAGGACGCCAGCTGAACCCGCCCAAAAGACCTTCAAAGCCAACAAACCTAGGAGGGAATCGACGCCGACGCCGCCACCACCGACACCGACACCGACACCGGGGCCAAGCATCATCAAGAAGAAGATCATGAAGGTTATCCTCATTCCCCCTGCACCTCCAAAGCCATCAGTTGCATCTGGTTCCGGAATGACCCTCCGGCCTCGAAAATCAACGGTTCGCATTCAAACGCCTCCGACGCTGACCCTATTGCCGTCGCGGAGTGTGTCACCTTTGCCTCCCCCGATCACCCAAAGGCGAGGCAAGTCGAAAGGCAAGGGGAAGGCGAAGGAGGTGATCAATGTGGATGATGATTTGAGAAAATCATCCATTCCTGAGGGCTGTGAGTTTGAGTCAGTTCTTGAACGAAAATTTGCTGACATATTACTGAAATTTAGCGACTCTTTACCCTGTCGTCTTCCACCCAACCCGAATGGATGCCCTTGGGACGGTACGCAAATCCAGTAGCTCGGACAGCTCCAATCAAGAGCTGCTATCAAGGATAGAACGTCTGGAGGCCGAGGTCCGGGCTGTCAAATCGAGCCGGATACAAGCTCTGGAGGCTGAGGTTCAGGCCCTCAAATTGATGATGGAAGGGTTCAGGGGGAGGCTGGCGAAGGAGGAGACAAAGGTATTTGAATTGCCTTTGAAAAAGAAGGAACCATCGGAGGAGGCGATGCCACTGAGATCCCAGAGTGAGACAGAGAATGTCCAGATGGCTGGTCCATCCACATTGACAGACCAAAGGGAGCTCCGGAGTAGCAGAGAACGGTTGCCACCTCCAGTGAGACTCCGTGCAATGTCTGAACCTCTGGCCTCCGACAGACAGCGATCGACGGTGACCCCAAGCATGTCGATTTCCGAGGTCATCCGATCTCCATATTTGAGGTCCCCAGATAAATCCTTCCTCACATAGGCGGCTGGTTTGGCTAGGATAATTTTATGTTTTCATATGTATACGGCTGGATTCACGGAATGAATGGACTGGGTTTGGATTTCTCATGTGCTCTCTAAATGAGTGAAGTAATTGGGTGAAGTTAAGCCTGAATGAGGAATGTTTGTGTGATATGTTCTGTGTTATCATTTTTACCAGAGTCTGGTTGGTATCGGTGTTATGATCAGCGTTGTCATAGGTGTTGTCATCGGTGTTATCATCGGTGTTATCATCGGTGCTGTCATCGGTGTTGTCATCGGTGTTATCATCGGCGTTGTTATCGGTGTTGTCATCGGTGTTGTCATCGGCGTTGTCATCGGTGTTGTCATCGGTGTTATCATCGGTGTTATTATCGGTGTTGTCATCGGACTTGTCATCGGCGTGGTCATCGGTGTTATGTCATAGGCATTATCATAGGGTTGATCATCGGATCCGTCATTGGCGTTGTCATCGGACTTGTCATCGGAGTGGTTATTGGCATTTTCGTTGGCAGATATAAATAAAGTTCATGTTCACATCTCTCGATAGTACACCTGTTGAACTGTTACCTACGTGCCTTTCTAGGGCTTTTTCTGGTACCCTGATCATCCAAATCTTTTATCAACTTCTCACCCCCCATCAGCTTCTGCTTCTTCGGATTCCTCTCTTTGCCATCACTGTCCTGAGGAGCCCCCCTTTTCAATGAACTCAATCCTTTCCTCAACTTTTCACACACAGCATCCAGCCTAGGCTTAACCTTTGTGAAGTCGAGCTTCGTCTTGATGATGTAGTCTTCAAGGTTTGGCTCAACTCCTTCTTCATCCCCCTCCTCATCCCAAAAATGAGATCGAGCCATGTCTTGACTGAGAAGGCCGATGCTAAGCAACACTCCCTCGATAAACAGTCAGCTCCTATATGTCCCATCGGCTTTTAAATATGGCTGGCCATCTAGCCATTCCAAGTAAGCATTTCCAATCTTCACCGACGAATGGACATTTTTTGGTGTGGTCGTGTGTTTGTACTTCCAAGTGGCCCAGTTTGGAGTTGACTTGGGGATAGGAGTAGGATTGGCATCATCCTAATTTAGATTTATATCAGCCTAAATGGAATCCGATCATACAAAGAATAAATTACTGGAAGTTGAGACACCGTTTGAAGGCACCTTTGATACACTTGGTTATCCGATAGTGAAGTTAGGTACTGGAACCTCTCCTCTGGATCAATGATGGATTCTGGAGGAAATGGGACGGTGAGCATCTTGGAACGGTGACCGGGATCTTTGTTGCTGGTATCTTCATCATCGTCTTCCTCATCTCCATCAAGTGCATCGTCGGCAACAAAATGACCGTCAGCCTTTTGCTTTACCTTATCGGCCTTCTGCTTTCCCGTGCCGGCTCTCTGCTTTCCCTTGTCAGCTGTCTGTTTTCCTTCATCGTCGTCATCTTCCGAACCGGACTCGCTATTGGAATCTGATGAGGAACCAGATTCACTGTCGGAAATGTCCTGTTGCCGAAGTCGGGAAGGTCCTGCTGCATTAGACTTTTGTGAAGCTTTCTTTCGAGATTTTCCAGAGGTAGATGGGTTGGAGTTATCGATTTCACCGTTCCGTCCCTTGAAGCCCCTGAATTCAAACGTTGTCTTGACCTTTTTGTTTGCCTGCCTTTCATACCAAAAGTCAAGAACTTACAAAGCCTGCTGCTTGACTAGCTTTGAAGGATCCCGGAGTTGAAAGCTAGCTGGCAAATATTGTGGTGATATGTATTGATCTTGGCTGATGCTGAGATCTCCCCAAGGAACCGAAGCTGAGTTGTCACCGGACCGTAATTCTGATTTCACATGATATCAGAATGACCTTACTGAGAGCTGAGACACATATGATAATGCAAATTTAAAAAGTCCCTGATAAGGGATTTCATCTCCTCCAAATTTGGTCTTTTCATTCCCGGAAAGATGGGAAGTTTGGGGACACCTTTATCATCCAGATGAACTTTGGGTTGTTTTGTCGGCTTCTTAGTCATAGGTCCATCAGCTTCATCATTGCTAGCTGAGTCATGTTTTCCTAGTAAATTCAGCCGAATGAGTTAGCCAATGCTAAGACCGATGCCGATATCAATGCCAACGCCGACATCAACACCGACGCCGATGGAAACGCCGATGCCGATGGAAACGCCGATGACCACACCGATGCCAATGGCTGCCAATGGCAATCTGATGCTGACTGTATACCATCCAAATTTCCATTCCCCAGACAAACTAGGGAAATTTTACAAAGGCATAATACTCACCCAGTTCTTCTGAGGCATATGCCTCCCATTCCGTCATCACCGATCCCTTTTGCCAATTAGGTTTAGCCTTCACAAATGACTCATGACCTAGCTCATCATTAAAGTCATGGCTGGACCAAGATTAGTTTAAAACAGGTAACCAAAGTTACATGAACCACATACGACGAAACCAACACATTGTCTGATGTGTCCCGACATGCCGACAGCACGAAAACCCTCATCCCCAAGTCCTTATGCATTTGTGTAGCGAATTCCTTGATGTATTGCACCGCATGTTTTTCAGCATTCCTAGGGACATCAGGTCGCAAGTTCAGCCATGTCGTCAGGACATACAATATGAGAACCTACTTTTGCTGGACATGTACTGGAGGTCCTTTCGACTTCCACTCATCCAACAACCCCTGATACTTCTGGACTTCTTCTTCCAGCAACTCCTCACACACAGCCTTCAACCCAGCCTGGTACTTTGCCATCCATTGCTTGGTACCAGGGGTTGATCCCGACAACTCTGACACTTTTCCCTCTACCTCCTCCCTCATCTCATGACCTACAACCTTCTTAAAGTTCCAAATTTGTCTATGGTTGTAAAGGGGCTTTCTGGTCCTACGACGTCCATTGTTGTAAAACCATTCCTTTATTTTCTAAAGGCTGAAATTAGCAAAATTAAATTTGGTTACCAGCTCCACTTGCAATGTATTCCAAGGGAGTCTCAGACCTCCCTTGTGCACCAACAATACTGGTGTGCACCTGTTTCATGGTTTTGGCACGTCCTTTTTTGTCTCCAGCCCTAAATTCCTCAAGTTTGCCTTTGAGGGTGGCAAGTTGAGCGGCAGTGAAAGAGGTTTCAGGCATTGTGGAATCAGGAAAGAGGTTTGAATTTGCAAGGAGATGAGATGAGATTTAATAAATGATGAATTGTGTGCGGCTACTTGTCGATGTTGCAAGTTTGCCAAATTTGACTATACACCCATTTCAGAAATCGAAATTTCGTCAACCGACTTTCGACCGTCCACATTTTATTTCCTCAATAATTTACACTCTCATCTGCGTATTCTTACCGTTCCAATTTCTTTTTAAATCCTCCACTTCGTATTTATTTCATCTAACCGATTATTCAGCCATGGTCAAGTCGTTCAAAAGAAAGTCTGCTCCTCGTGTTAGCAGGGTGACATTAAAAGAAGTGTTCACTGCTCGTGGATTTCAGACTCGAAGGAATATTGTCGACAGCCCTAGGAGCTCACATTCCTCTTCTACAAAAAGACAAAGAATGACTCAAGATTATTGTGAAGAACATAGTGATTACCCTCAAGATCTCCCACATATTGAGCCTCTAATATTGCCCAGCAATAATGTAAATATGACTTTCTACTTGGTCTCACACAGGTCCAACTGACAGTCATCTTCTTGGAGTCATCCAGCAATTATATGAGGGAATGGCTACCCCATAGAACAGAATATCTAGACCATATCCTGGCCAGAGAAGCACCTCCAGAAAGACAGATCTGCATGGGTTGTGGGACAGCCAAAGGCACATGGAAATGCTCCACGTGTTTTGGTAGTCCTATATACTGCCAGGCATGTTGTGCAGATATCCATGAGAGGTTACCATTTCATCGGGTGGAAAAATGGACCGGTGACTACTTTACGCCTGCCTGGTTGATGGAAGTGGGAGTCAAGCTCCACCTAGGTCATGGAGGGTTGCCATGTCCAGCTGTCCGGAGTGACAACACCATTATTAATGACACCGAGGATTGCATTGTCAATGCTGACATCGGCATCAATGCCAGTACCAACGCCGACACCGACGCAAATGCCTAACAACGCCGATAACAACGCCGATGATTACGCCGATGATTACGCCGATGACTATGCCGATGATAACGCCGACAACACCGATGATAACGCCGATGCCGATGCCGATGCCGATGACAATGCCAAAAGATCAAAAAATACTGAAGAACCAACCATGCCCTTTTCATTGCAAAGTTTTCCAGATTCACCAAAAGACATTGATAAGACATGTGAAAGCGTTATGGTGGTGGTGGACAGCTCAGGTATCCATCGTCTGGTCATCCGATGGTGTGAATGTAGAGGAGCAGCTGGACGTGACATTCAGTTGCTTGATGTCGGCTTATATCCCGCAACATCAAAAAAGCCCCAAACTGCATTCACATTCCAAGTCCTTGACGAGTGTCTCCTAGACAACCTGGAATGTAAAACCGCTTGCCAGGCATTTCATTCTAAATTACTCCGGCTTACCAGCTCACTGTTTCCTCACACCGTCCCGGTATGTAATCTGATTTATTCACCGGTAAATTTTGATTGACAACGTATCAGAACCGTTACCGTGAATTACTAAGATGTACAAGGCAATGGAGAAATCTGAAGGCCCGGAAATGGAATGGATTTGGCCAACATGACAACCAGGAACCAGGACCTGGCCAACTCACGACGACATGTCCTGCTTGTCCGCAGCCTGGTCTCAACTTGCCAGAAGATTGGAAAAACAGCAAAGGGGATACCGGCAGCATTATGCCTTCATTCGTGATGGATGGAAATTTCAAAGTAGAACACATGAAGATGCGGAGGCCTCTGGATGATGTTACTATCGCCGATAGTCATGGGTTTATGGTTGGGGAGGATAGATATAAAAAACATATCCGAATAACCAAAGAGGTCATACTAGTGTTGGGGAAGTTCGGTTTGGTCCGGTTTGAAGCCTTTTTGCCCAAACCGGAAACCGAATGGTCCGGTTTCCACCCCAAAATCTCCAAACCGGACCGAAACCGATGCAAACCATTTGCATCAGTTCGGTTTCAGTCCAAACCCGGTCTGAACCGCAAACTGCTAGTGGCCAGTCCCCCTGCACCATTCTGACCTTACAACAGTGCTGCGCACATCAATTGACATGGCCAGCCTGCTTGCGAGGTGGGATTGGGGTGCTGGGGTGCTGGCACACCCTGTGCTGGCATTGAGCCACATGTGGGCCTCTCCATGGGTGTCCTGACGGGTCACATGTGTTGTACATGTGTGGCAGGTTGACCACGTTGGCCATTTTCGATGGGCACGTGATGGTGGTGGTGGTGCCCGACGGGTCAGATGTGTTGTGTATGCGACATTGGGTGGCTTGGACCGGTGTTGACTGTGTGGTGATCATGGTCGTGGTCATGGTGTTGGTTGTGGGGTGTTAGTAGCGCCATGTCATGTTCAACAATAAGGAAAGAATAGTAAATGGTTTGGCACTTGATCCTTGATTGGGCTTTTTGAGACGTTGTGGAAGGGGGGTGAGCTTGCCGGCCGATGTTAATCAGTTTCGGTTCAAACTCAGTTTGAACCGAGTTTGAACTGCAGCCAAATCCCCAAACCGGAGACTGAATGGTTCGGTCTCTGCTGGAAATCTCCAAACCAAAACCGAGACCAGCGGTTTCGGTTCGGTCTAAACCGGGTTTGAATCGGTCTGAGACCGAACTTCCCCAACACTAGGTCATACTGGTAAGTTCTATTGAATGAATTAATGTCTAGGAAATGTTGAAAATTTTAAATATTTCAGAAGTCAACATGCAATGAACATAGGGCGGTGAATCAGGCTAATTCTCGAAAACAAAATTTGGATGCGACCGGTATTGGTGCACTAGCCTGTGCTCGTCATGGATGTTTTGTTCCACATTCAGTTGTCGATTTTCAGAAGGGTGAAAGGTAATTTTTTTATCTGATGTTGTCAAGTTCACCAATGCCGATGACGGCGTCGGCGTTCAGACCATCGCCGATGATGGAGTTGTCACCAATGCCGATGCATCGGACTAGTTTGCCATTCCTTCTACATCCAATACCAAGTATTTTGCCAATATACTAACATTGATTCCATTCCAGACAAATGAACATGGACTACGCCCTTTCAGAAGTTCTCAAGTGGAGCTCTGGTTTCAAGACCATCCTGCTCATCTATGATATCATGTGCCAATATGGCAAGCACCTCCAAGAGAGATTGAGTCAAGGTCCTTATCTGCATACTCCTGAAGGGATCAAAATCAAGAAAGGAATCGGCCTGTTTCACATTATGGGTCATCAAGATCAATGCCATCCCTGATACAGCCCTCAATTTATCAAAGGTGCTGGCCAGGTTGACGGCGAAATATTGGAATCATTATGGGCTCCCCTTGATCATATCGCCAAGAGCACAAGGACCATGTCTGCTGCATCCCGTCAGGAAACGATCGATGCTCACATGAACGACTCCAACTTCAAGAAACTCATCAGAATAGGTCTGTATTCATTGTCATTTGTATAAACCTAGCATCTGGAATTTATAGGCCTTCGTGGTCGCAGGTCCAACATTGATCAAAAAATATTGCAAAGCCGTCATCGGCGTTGCCAGTAGCAAATCGGCATTGGATGACCTCATTTCGACAGCCGACGCCGACCTCACTCGGAAATGGACAAAAGAGGCGAAAAGAGCTCAAAAATACCGGGATCGAGACGAGTCGGCAATGGACATCTATGATGCCAAAACATCTAAAGGTAATTCTGAGCCATCCGATATGAAATCATCTCTCAGCCGGTGTCTAGGACCCACGAAAGAAGAAAGAATCCTGGAACTGACCCTAAATGAAAAGACGAATGGCCTGATGAATGGCACCATCGCCTGGCTATCCTCTGGACTCAAAATTCAGGAGACACAGTATGTAACATATCAATGATGAGGTTCCAATTGCATTGACAGTCTTGGATTGCATTTCAGACTCTCGCTAGCTTATGAAGAGAGAAGGCTTGGCCGGAAACCATCACCGACAGCTAAGCTTTCCATGGAGGACAAAAGACGCCGATTGAGAAACAGAATTGACCGGTTTCACAAGTCATCGGTGAAATTCATGGATTCCGACCTCTTCGATGAAGAGATGATGCCAGATGTCGATCCGCTACAATCTGACTCAGATTCCGAATCATCGGACAATGGAAGTGACAATGAACGCGAGCCAGACACAGACAATCCATTCATCAACCATCAACGCCGGCAATCCTGGGATCAAGATTCTCCGACGAAGACCAATTTATTCCTGCCTTCCAACCTTCAGTTATCGGCATTCGACGCATCGGCGAGCAAACTGATTTCTGCAGAATTGAAATTGAGAGAAGCTCAAGCAGACAGCGCCCTTCACCAAATTCGAATTTGTTTAGGTCACAAACCGTATCTATTCCGGAAAAACGTTCGATTGGCATCGGGGACAAAGCAGAAGACAAGAGCTTGGAAAGAGGTTTATTCAGTGGAAGCCCATGTCAAGCACCATGCAAGAGTTTATCGTCTCGCCCGAAAAGCCTTGGTCTCTCTGGGGGCATCTCCCGAGACATTGGAAAGGTATAAGTTGCTTAGGCAAGATGAACTCACAGCTACTACTGCTTTGGTGGATCTGAAACAACCAGGGCAAAAAAACAAGTTGTTAGCATGGTTTTGGAACATGGATATAGACCGGGACATTGCTGGCAATGACTGGATGGAAGAATGTGAGTGTTCCCCTCCTTCGAATCACAGTTTTTTGAATTTGAGTCAGTCTATCGGGTTCACTGGCTGCGGTCGAACGCCAATTTTTGCCGATGGACAGAGGAATTGACATTGGTCAAGAAGGAAATGGAGTGGACCATTAGGTTCTTCCAAATCAAAGCTGAGACTTGGAGAAATCGAATGGAGTTGGTCATCGGACATGGATCATCGGGAAAACGATGTTATGCTGCAAGGCAAGCGGCTATGTGGGATCAATTTGCTACACAAGCAGAAAGCATGTTTGGGATTTTCTTAAATACATAATCATGTACCATGGTATTGCTTAAGGCATGTAAATTAACAGCTAGTCATCCATCGGCGCCGATGGAAGTATCGGCGCCGATGTTGTAACACTTTTTAAATAAACGTAAATAGAAGACACCTCTGACTTCAACTGCAATATCCAAGCCAATTCCTCCCAAAAACTTCAAATGTCGAAACTCATCGAATGCCAGCAACTCCTCAACCTTCTGGCGCGTCGCGTTCGGTCGGCGATCTTGGCAATGGCAATAACTTGGGATGGCATGTCTCCAACACAACGAGAGACTTGGCTTTCGAACATGCAGAATGAACTTGTGAGTGAAACGACTAATTCTATTGAAATACACTCCATTCGTTGCAGGCAACGGCGACGACATGCATCGGAATGGCTCAACTTGGAGGGATCATTTTGGAAATACCGGAAATTATCCAGGGAACGGCAAAAGCGATATACAGTTATAGCCTGCCATATGTATGGGAGAAGCTTCTCTTTACACAGGAACTCCCGATCGAAGGCTTAGCACAGCACTTCGTGCAAAAGCATCTTCATGCTGGGCAATGGTGGCGAGAAGAGCAAGGATCACTGGCCGATGGCGCAAAGGACATTCTTATCACGTTTGCCGGATATTTTTCAGCAGTCGCCTTGATGGAGGTAATATTTATGTTTCCATTCATTGTATTTTTCACAGTAGAATCATTCACAGGAAGAGACGGCTGCTAGTTTTCGGATGGCTTATGAATCGGTAAAGGAAGGTGGAATTTCGGCAAAGGAAGACTTTGTAGATTTTTCCGGACTTTGGCAGGTAAAATATGTTCTGCATCCATGCCTTCAGGCTTCTTAGCCCTCCATTCCTTTGTACAGGTACTCGAGGAGACCCACAAGGAACTCCGAGAAATGCCGGTTTTTCATCCTGGACGAAAAAGCCCAACCCCGGTGGCATCGACTAGCAAATTGGCTCCGGATGTTCCCCCTATAACGACATTAGATGATGTTCTGAAGACACGGACCTCAGCCAACCCCGATGCAATGGATGCCGATGAATTCCAGGATAAAAAGACAGGCAAGTCCGACGGTAAGCAGTGCTTGACTGAGCAATGCCCTCAAACAGCAGTTGAACATTTCCGAATAGCCGTCCCTCTCCTGCCACGATTACCATCATCATTTGTGTCAAGTTTGTCTGGCGAACAAAAGGCCGAACTTGCCAAGTACCTCGAGACCATCCAGGCTCAAGTGGTAGAGAGCTACCAGATTGTTAGAACACAGACGCTGGATAAAATTGAGGATGGTAAGATGTTGCAAGATAGATGGTGGAGGTTGATGGATACGAGAATGGAGATGTCAAGGGGAATTAATAGATAATTGTATATTAGAACAAGTCTAATCAGCATGTGTCAAGTCCGATCAGTGTATGTCAAGTCTGATTGGCATTTAACCAGTCCGATTCCCGTTTGGCAACCTCTATCAATGTTTGGCAAGTCCTATCGGCGTTTGACAAGTCCTATTGGTCTTTGGGAGCTCCTATCGGTGTTTGTCCACTCCAAAGCGGCGTTTTTTGGTGCCAATCGGCGTTTGTTCACTCCGATCAGTGTTTCCCTACTCCGGTCGGTGTTTCCCTACTCCGGTCGGTGTTTCTCAACTCTGATTGTTGTTTTTGGATTATTAGGCCATTCTCTCAGGTCTGAACAATGCATTGCTATACATTGGCTTGATCTTCTACTACCTGTCTGCCAATTTGATCTAATGTCATCCAAGGAACCGCCGGCACCCCTACCCTCTCATGTACATTGTCTCTCATATAAAATGCAAGACATACCCGTTCACCTGATATCCTAAACACCCCATGCCTCAAAATTCTTCCCCCAAGATGGACGAGTGTTCCGGAATTGTATTGCAATCCTAGTCCGATGTTAGGTAATTCTAGAATGGCGTCCTTGTATGGTCCAATGGTTGCCAAAATATCATACCATTCTGCTCTCGAATTGTTGTCTCGATGCGCCGGTGTTTCCCGATTGCTGATCACTGACATCCCATTGAACACCGATGGCCACTGGTTGATGACTTCAGTTAACGATGGTTCTTTTGCCAGACGTCGAAGCGTCTCTCGGCCACACATGTACAATTGTGGGTGTGTAATGGCGAGGGTTGCTGATATGAGTGCGATTGATTCACAGGCGGCTTTGAGCCATGTGTCGGCATTTGAGTCATTCAACGCCGATGATATCACAACCGGTTCATGGTTCATCTAGATCATATGTGTCAGTCTTTGTCTCCACTTAATGTATGGCTCACTCACATCGTGTCCTTGTCGAAACCAAGCCGGAGACAGTTCAACCGATCCCGGCGTCATCCAAACACATCCAGCTTCATTGAGGAATAGTTTCGGGTCCAACCTCCAATTTTTCTTCGTTCCTGGCTTCATGCTTTGTCGTAAAGGGCCTTCCATGTGCCTCATGGTCGTGGCGAGTATCGACTACTGACACCATATATATGAATTCTGGAATCATACATCACAGGACTTACTTGTCTTGTTGGCGTCAACGTGTCAGGAAGATACCAACAGAGTATCCTCCCATGCCGATCTCTTATGGTCATGGGTGTATCGACCTTGCGAGGTGGATTTGCAATCAATGGATACCGGGATGTGAGAGCTGCCTCCTTTACAGCGTTGAATCCAGTGGGTTTTGGACCCAGCCTGGTTGAATACCGGTCGGCATCCCAAGGCAAAGTTACTGGAAATCATATTGAGTACTTGGAACTATATTTGAGCTATATCTTTACCGGGATTTTGGTATGCTATGACCAATTGATACACCAGCAGCTCACAATCACAAACTACCTGTGTACTGAATTCCAGAGGTGGGAGAATTAACCGGACATGAGGTGATGGTTGGGATATTTGCTGGTTAAATTTGGCGATGAGATATGATGATATGTTGTCCATAAAGTGGAGGATTGAAAGGGATGGAGGGAGGTGGCTCATGTTTGAGAAGGAAGAATTGATTAACGTTAATAGTGCAGTTGAATGAGTGATGTTGATGACCAATGTGACCGTTACACACCAGTAGTAAAAACAAAAAAACCCCATGCAAGCCCATCGGCGTTGAAATAGTGATAGTCATGCTATCCAATGTCAACCCATTGGTTCAAAGGTGGCGAAAATGATAAAATTCGCAACGCCGATGCCCATGATGACACCGATGATAGCACCGATAATATCACCGATGAAGCACCGATGATAACACCGATAACTACTCTAATGACACCACCGATAATAACACCGATAATAGCACTGATGATAACAACAAATAAAGCACCAATGATAACACCGATAGCTACTCCAATGACACCACCTATGACAACACCGATAACAACACCGATGACAACACCGATGATAACACCGATGATATCACCGATGATAACACCGATGACAACACCGATGACCATGCCAATGATAAGACCAATACCTTACTCGAATGACAACACCAATGACCACACCGGCGCCGATCCACACCTAAGATGAGTAAACAGCCATCCCAGCCAATGTCGGCCCAACGGTCTTAGATGGGTGACAACCATCCCAGCCAATGTCGGCCCAACGGTCTGAGACGGGTCACACCCATCCCAGCCAATGTCGGCCCAACGGTCTGAGACGGGTCACACCCATCCCAGCCAATGTCGGCCCAACGGTCTGAGACGGGTCACACCCATCCCAGCCAATGTCGGCCCAACGGTCTGAGACGGGTGACACCCATCCCAGCCAATGTCGGCCCAACGGTCTGAGACGGGTGACACCCATCCCAGCCAATGTCGGCCCAACGGTCTGAGACGGGTGACACCCATCCCAGCCAATGTCGGCCCAACGGTCTGAGACGGGTGACACCCATCCCAGCCAATGTCGGCCCAACGGTCTGAGACGGGTGACACCCATCCCAGCCAATGTCGGCCCAACGGTCTGAGACGGGTAACACCCATCCCAGCCAATGTCGGCCCAACGGTCTGAGACGGGTCACAATTATCCCAGCCAATGCCGGCCCAACGGTCTCAGACCATCCACTATACTCTAGCACTTGACTCGGCCCACCGGTCTCACATGGTACATATGTCACTTCTCAGTTGCCCCGTCAAGTACCTAACAATAATATTTTCTCGGCCCATCTCGGCTGGCCCGACTCAAACCCAACATTGTCACCCTTAGTTGCCTGGTCACATACGGGTTAAGTCATGGCATGGTGTGGGCCGTTCTACCGTTCCACGAACCCACCCGATCCCTACAACCACTTCTTTGATTCCTTCCACGGTACCGAACCAGCGTTAGGCAGAGATCCAGTCGATATCCCTACCGGTCTAAAGGAAGATTCTGAGTGGCAACGAAAGAAATTGCCCATCATTCCTGCACAACAGACGCGAAACGTTCCCGTCACCCCCAATGACATTCGTGTAATTCATACGAGATCACAGAAGTTTGTTAACTTCGTCCGACATCACGCAAAAGCTACCGCATCCCTCCATCGCTCGATCGAAAGCTGGATTTCCACCCGACTGTCCACGATATTGCCCACTCGTGTAACGCCCCCTTCCGAAACCGTATCATCTATAACAGGTGGCGTGCAGCCCGACTCCTTGAAGAAGACGGATTCTTTGATCGACACGACATCCCAGGAAAATCCTACCTGGTAGTCGACCCACCTCTCGTATATCCAATCTATCAAGCTGTCGTCTGGACCAAGTGGACCGAACCGTTAGGTGATAACTTCCCCTCTGATTGGGAAGTACCTGTACACTCCGGTCTCAAATTAAAACACAAAAATTACCACAAACGTCTCCCCATTCCACCATCACATTTTCCCCTCACCTTATGATCTGATTACGGCGATTCAGTCCAGTTGCTCGCTGATCCTATAACACGTCTCGATTGTCTTGTCACACGTCGTTGTATCGATAGACAGTTGAAGAACGACGCAGGACTACGACGGTTACTTCGTATCTTCACACGTAAAAGAAAGTATACCTCCGCTTGGACCACTAGTCCTGCCTACGATCACTACATCTGACGAAAACAACAATCTACCTGAGCAATGACTTCCATGAAATCACTTCTCCCCCTCCCCCCGAAGTTCAATGGTGACAAAGAAGAGTTTCGTTCTTTCATGCGGGCAGTCATCATCTTCTTGGCTGCCAACGCCGCGTACTTCGAAGACTTCGGGACCACAGACAATCCCCTCCCTATCGAAGTTCGTCATGAAAGAAAGATCTTTCTCGTCCTATCGCTGATGGACAAAGGTATCGCCGCCGAATGGGCTAACGACTTTTGTGATACTATCGCGACCAACTATCACACTCGCTTAGCCGCACATGTACACAGCGAACCAGATCCCCCGCAGATGAACTGGGGAACATGGCCTGCTTTCACCACGTCGATGCAAGCACAATTCGACAAGCCTGACGACAAACGAGACGCTGCGATTAAACTCAATGCGCTCCGTCAAGGCAAGTTGACAGCCGACGAGTTTTGGCTTCAGTTCGAAGTCCTATACAAACGCGCTGGGTGGCATCCGATCACCCAACAGGAGCAATTAATCCCGCTCCTTGAAAATCACCTGAACAAACCGCTCGTAGACCGAATCTTCGGTCTCGAGAACATGCCCATTACCGTCGCGGAATGGAAGACGAAAACCATCTTGTTGGACCGCCAATGGCGTCGTCGCAATGAGATCGAACGACTTACGGGTGGAAGTAACCCGATGAAAAAGAGTGAGAAGTCAAAGACGACTTCCACATCTATTACAGCTGCCGCAGTGCCTGTACGATCGAAAGACCCCGACGCCATGGACGTCGACCGAGCCGCTGTCGCGGCCGAGAAATTGAAGCAGCCGATGTCTGCTGCACGAACGGAGTTGATGAAGGCCGGTTTATGTTTCAACTGCAAACAACCTGGACATCTCTCTCATAACTGCCCGTCCCGCGTACAACGTGTACGTGTATTGAACACCGAACAGGAGCAACACGTCTGCTCCATGAATACCGAACCCACGTCTAGCGGTCAAGACATCATCCAGATGCTCGAAGCTCGCTGCGCCCAGCTTGAAGATGAACTCGTTCAGGCTAAGAAGGATTTTTAAATCGGTCGAAGAAACGCATGGACTCTTCGACAATATCTCATTTGTCTACCGCTCCCCCTGTAATTGTAAATACGCCGACTGTTATCAAATTCGACCGTATTTCGATTAAACTCCGGACAATGAGAACAGACATGCAAAAGGAAATGAACAAGGAGAAACGAACGGAACGGTGGCCTCAATCGAAGCTACCAAAGAAACAACAAATGCCAGTTATACAACCCGAATACACTGAGACACCAGTAGAAAGGAAATCGGTATCTGTTACGGTCGCGTCACCCAAACCAGTTATAGAAAGTGAATTCAACGCCGAAGAAACAATGGTCGCCATCATGAATACCGATATGTATGGCGCCCTCAACCTCATAAACGATTGGGATATTCATGGACAACACACCATGAAGATCGGTCCAGGATTAGTCGTAAAACTACGGCGAATGCCCATCGACAAAGCCGTTGAATATTTGACCACGAAGCTTCCTCAAACATATCAAAAGCCTATGGAAATAAAGGAAGAACCAATCGTGAAACCTACGGCTGTCAAGATTCATAGGATGCGTCAAATGGAACCTCTCGTCACAAAAGCCGACAAACGATCCGCGGAATGGAGGCTTCGAGAAGTCAATCAATGAATCGAACAACTGGTTGCATCACAGGACGACAGTACCATGATGATGTCGATCTCCATCAAAGGTCAATTAACTACGATCGATGATCAGCGAAGGTTCTCCGTCACTTGTTTATTGGATTCTGGTTGCACCGTCTCAGCCATCAATTCTGGTTTCGTACAACAACATCATCTCACGACACAGAAGTACGAGAAACCCCTCCCCTCCTACAATGGGGATGGTACAATGTCGAAGGATGGTTTGATCACGGAATATGTCGAGATGAATTTACGGCTTGGCGAACATTTGGAACGGATACATCTCACGGTGATTCCCTTGGCGAAGATCGATATCTATCTCGGTTTTGATTGGCTGAAAAAACACAATCCCGAGATTGATTGGGTAACCCAAACGGTTGATTTTACTCGTTGTCTTTCCGTCTGTGGTCACTCTCCCGGCAAAATCGAAGGTGTGACGTTCAAAACCGCGATCTACGATAAACCCGCTTGGTATCGTGCATTCCAAACAAAGTCTACGGAGTTAGCACGTGCCAAAATGGCCACTGAGGACAAGAAGCCAGAACAATCAATTGCAGAACAATTACCCGAAGTCTATAAGGATTATGCCGATGTCTTCGATCCCAAGGCTACTGATTCGATGCCGCCATCTCGACCATGGGATCATGCAATTAATTTGAAACCAGACGCACCTGACCACTTAAACTGCAAACTATATCCGTTATCACCTCCAGAGCGTCAGAAACTCGACGAGTTTCTAGATGAGAACCTGAAAGCCGGCAAGATCCGACCATCGAAGTCACCTTACGCCTCACCGTTCTTCTACATACATAAGAAGGATGCAACCGAGTTACGTGGTGTACAAGATTATCGGAAGTTAAACGAACACACAATCCTGGACAATTATCCGTTGCCGTTAATTGATGACATCATAAATCAACTCGATGGCGCGGAGTATTTCACAAAGCTGGATGTTCGCTGGGGATTCAATAACATACGAATTAAGGAAGGCGATCAGCATAAAGCCGCATTCCTAACCCCGAAAGGATTGTTTGAACCCACAGTAATGTTCTTTGGATTACGAAATTCACCTCCTACATTCCAGAGGATGATGAATCATATATTCCGATATGAGATACGAGCAGGCTGGTTACATATATACATGGACGACGTTATCATCTTCTCCAAAAATCTGGAAGAACACCAAAAACGAACACGTCAAGTGTTACAGAAATTCCGAGATAACAAATTATTCCTGAAAATCGGAAAATGTACATTTGATACACAACGTGTGGAATACCTCGGTCTCATCGTTGAACATGGAAAAGTACGGATGGACCCAACTAAGACTGACGCAATAACCGATTGGCCTGTTCCGAAAAACGAGAAGGAGTTGCAATCATTCTTGGGTTTTCTCAATTTCTATCGACGATTCGTCCGGAATTTCGCACAGGTCGCGTTACCTCTGAATTCCCTGACTGGCAAAAAGGACTGGGATTGGAATATGGAACAACAAATCGCATTCGAGGAATTGAAACGGATCATCACGACAGATCCTGTTCTGGTTATTCCCAATAATCATGGAAAATTCAAGATCGAATGTGATGCTTCGGATTTTGCCACTGGCGCCATCTTGTCACAACAACAAGACGATGGTACATGGCACCCGGTGGCTTTCCTGTCGAATAGTATGTTACCAGCAGAAAGAAACTATGATGTCCACGATAAGGAATTACTCGCGATCATCCGATGTTTTGAACAATGGCGACATTTCCTTCTTGGTGCACCGGAGATTATCGACGTTTATACCGATCATCAGAATCTCACATACTTCAGACAACCACAGAATCTGACTCGATGACAAGCCCGATGGATCTCCTTCCTCCAGGATTATATCTTCCAACTTCATCACCGTCCTGGTACCCTGAACCGCAAGGCAGACTTGCTTTCTAGGCGTGTTGACCATGACCGAGGCCTGGATGACAATAAAGACATTATTGCGCTCCCTGACTCCCCGTTTATGGCTTCTCTCGATACCACCACGATGAATCCTCAATGGCAAGAACAGTTCATCAAGTACGGGCTTCAATTAGACGAACAGGTCAGCGAAGGAATGAAAGATCCCAGCTCTCCTTGGAAATGTATGGAAGATGGTCTGATCTATCACAACGATCTGTTATACCTTCCAAAGGATGATCATCTTCGGGGAGAAATCATACAGGAACATCATGATACTCCTTGTCCGGACACCCTGGACAGGAAAATACATTCAGGGCTATTGCACGACATTTCACATGGCCATCCCTCCGTGCTGACGTCAATAAATACGTCGCAGCATGTTTACCATGTCAACAGAAGAAAATTCATCGAGGAAAGAAACCGGGGTTGTTACACCCTCATACGATCCCTCCATACCCATGGCATACTGCCACAATAGATCTAATCGGCCCTTTACCCGAATCACAAGGTTTCAACGCCATCTTAGTAGTGATGGATAAGCTGAAGAAACAATCAGTCCTTATCCCTACCACCACTACATTGACTTCGGAAGGATCTGCACGTTTATACCGTGATCATGTCTTCAAACGATTTGGTCTACCTCACATTATCATTTCTGATCTCGGGACACAGTTCGTGTCTGGTTTCACGAAAGAATTAAATCGTTTGCTGGGAATTATCGGACATCCAATGACTGCATATCATCCACAAGCAGATGGACAAACCGAACGAGCCAATGCCGAAATCGAAACCTACCTTCGTTTGTTCATCAACCAACAACAAGATGATTGGGCTGAGTGGTTAGCCTTAGCGGAATTCGCCTTAGCCAATCACGAATCTTCATCTACCGGCATGTCCCCATTCTATGCAACAATGGGTTTCCATCCATGGAAAGGAAAAGAACCAGTCAGAGAAGAGATCGTCAATGAATCTGCCGCCTCGTTCGCAGAACGAATGAATTGTATACAGGAACAGGCATCAAATGCTTTAGTCATCGCACAAGAAAAGATGAAGAAATTTTATGACATGAAACATCGTCCCGCTCCGGAATATAAGGTCGGCGACAGGGTGTGGTTAGAATCCACAAATATCAATTCCTTACGCCCCTCCAAGAAATTGGATGATAAACGTTATGGTCCCTTCCCTATCATAAGGAAAGTTGGACGGTCGTCATACGAGTTGAAGCTTCCCTCCACATGGTCGAAGAAATATCCTATCTTCAATGAAGTCCTCCTGTCCCCATACGTTCCACCCGCTTTCCCTCAACAGACTGTCATGTTGCCACAGCCACCCACAGAGATTGTTGATGGTCAGGAAGAGTATGAGATCGAAGAAGTCATCGATTCAGTCATTCGTAGGAATCGTCTATTTTACCTCATTCATTGGTTAGGTTATTCCCACGAGGAGGACTCATGGATACCTGCATCGGAGACAAAGAATTGTAAGAAACTTGTCTCTGAATTCCATCGTTTACACCCTCGTGCACCTACATCGGCGAACCTACGCATCTCCATCATCCCTCGACCCGTCGATGCTTCTCCACTGCGTTCTCCCGCTACCGATGTCATTGTGTCTGTTGAACCCAAGGTCATCGCTTCGTTCCTCTCACGACAGGAAAATCATGACTTTCGGTCGTTCGCTTTCCCGACCTCAGTCCGTCGTTTATGGCTGTTCGAACTTGGTGAAGTGAACGCTATCACCCATGTCGTCACAATCGGTACACCGAGTACCCGTGGTCACCTCCATGATGTCGCAGGTGGTCTCAGCAATCTCGCCTTCAATGATGGCCGGTTATCCACATACGCATACCCGATTGCCATGATGCATCGTATGCGCACCCCCCTTCCTTCGGCTTTGCTGTGGGACCGGTACAATATTCTGCCCCCTCTTCGTTTCTGCGAAGTACCACCCCGTCTCCTCTCCGACCACCCGGTCAACCCTTTCCTCCGGATCTTCTGATGGTCGCTCATCTGCGACGACGTTAAACTATGATGTACAGAGTCGGGGGTTTGGAGACCCCCTTTCTGTTGTTGGCTACGCTATAACTTATCCGCCAGATCTGCGACCCCCCGACACAGTCTGCCCCAAGCAGCCTTGCTGACCGCCATGTATGGCACATGGTCCGTCCCTGGTATACCTTTTATTCTTTCCGTTTAATTTCCTTTGTCTTCCCCATTCTTGTTCGCGCGGACGCGAACCTTGTGGGGGGGGTATTGTTACCTTTTCGCCCCTTTTCGCCTGCTTACTCATCGCTCAATTCCCACGGCCACTTTCCCACGGAGAAATGCCAGGTCCCACGATCCCATTGGCTACCGTTCCTTCGGTTCCAAGTTCTCGCGCTTTGACATCACCACATGTATGATCAATCACATGTCTGGTTATCGTCCAATCACATCGCGCTTACTCATCCAAGATAAGAGAGCTTATTGCCATTGGTTGGAGATAGGAGGACTTATTGCCATTGGTCAGAGATAAGAGGGAGTTATGCTATTGGACGATAGGTTACTGCCTCCCCTCAAGATGTTTCCTTTATATACCATTGATGTTGTACAATGTACTTTACGTTTAGTCTGGTTTATCCCACCGGATTGTTAATAAATTCCCTTCTTCCTCTCATCGTCCGAATCCTGTTGAGTTTGTTTGTTGTCGGAGCCATCCCGAAGACGATCCGTAACATTCTTCATTTCTTTTTGCATGTCTTGTCTCATTGTCCGAAGTTCAGATAAAACACGATTGAATTCAACGGTAATCGGTGATATAAGTACAGGGGGAGCGGCAGACAAATGAGATGTAGTCGAAGAATCCATGCGTTTCTTCGACCGTTTTGAAAATCCTTTTTAGCCTGAACGAGTTCGTCTTCAAGCTGGGCGCAGCGCGCTTCGAGCATCTGGATGATATCTTGACCGCTCGACGCGGGTTCAGTATTCATGGAGTGGACATGTTGCTCCTGTTCGGTGTTCAATACGCGTACACGTTGTACGCGGGACGGGCAATTTCGTGAGAGATGTCCGGGCTGCTTGCAATTGAAGCAAAGGCCGGCCTTCATCAACTCTGTTCATTCAGCAGACATAGGCTGCTTCAGTTTCTCGGCCGCGACAGCGGCTCGGTCGACGTCCATAGCGTCGGGGTCTTTCGTTCGTACAGGCACTGCGGCAGCTGTAATAGAAGTGGAAGTCGCCTTTGACTTCTCACTCTTCTTCGTCGGGTTACTTCCACCCGTAAGTCGTTCGATCTCATTGCGACGACGCCATTGGCGATCCAACAAGATGGTTTTTGTCTTCCATTCCGCGACGGTAATGGGCATGTTCTCGAGGCCGAAGATTCGGTCAACGAGCGGTTTATTCAGGTGATTTTCGAGGAGCGGGATTAGCTGCTCCTGTTGAGTGATTGGATGCCACCCAGCGCGTTTGTATAGGACTTCAAATTGAAGCCAGAATTCGTCAGCCGTCAACTTGCCTTGACGGAGCGCGTTGAGTTTAATCGCGGCATCTCATTTGTCGTCAGGCTTGTCGAACTGTGCTTGCATCGATGTGGTGAAAGCAGGCCATGTTCCCCAGTTCATCTGCGGGGGATCCGGTTCACCATGTACATGTGCGGCCAAGCGAGTGTGATAGTCGGTCGCGATAGTATCACAAAAGTCATTAGCCCATTTGGCAGCGACACCTTTATCCATCAGCGACAAGACGAGGAAGATCTTTCTTTCATGTCGCACTTCGACGGGGAGGGGATTATCCGTAGTTCTGAAATCTTCGAAGTACGTGGAGTTTGCAGCCAAGAAGATGATGACTGCTCTCATGAAAGAACGAAACTCTTCTTTATCACCATTGAACTTCGGGGGGAGGGGGAGAAGCGATTTCATGGAAGTCATTGCTCAGGTGGATCGTCGTTTTCGTCGGATATAGTGAACGTAAGCGGGACCAGTGGTCCAAGCGGAGGTATATTTTCTTTTGCGTGTGAAGATACGAAGTAACTGTCGTAGTCCTGCGTCATTCTTCAATTGTCTGTCGATACAACGACGTGTGACAAGACAATTGAGGCGTGTTATAGGATCGGCGAGCAATTGGACGGAGTCGCCGTAATCAGATCGCAAGGTGAGGGGGAAGTGTGATGGTGGGATGGGGAGACGTTCGCGATAGTTTTCGTGTTTTAGTTTGAGACCAGAATGCACAGGTACCTCCCAGTCAGAGGGGAAGTTATCGCCTAATGGTTCGGTCCACTTGGTCCAGACGACAGCTCGATAGATCGGATATACGAGGGGTGGGTCGACTACCAGGTGGGATTTTCCTGGGATGTTGTGTCGGTCAAAGAATCCGTCTTCTTCGAGGAGTCGGGCTGCACGCCACCTGTTGTAGATGATACGATTTCAGAAGGGGGCGTTACACGAGTGGGCAATATCCTGGATAGTTGGATGGAAATCCAGCTTTCGATCGAACGATGGAAAGATGCAGTGGCTTTTGTGTGATGCCGAGTGAAGTTGGCAAACTTCTGGGATCTTGTGTGAATCACACGAGTGTCGTTGGGAGTAATGGGAATGTTTTGAGTCTGTTGTGCGGGTACGACAGGGAGTTTGCCTCTTTTACGTTGCCACTCAGAGTCTTCCTTTAGACCGGTAGGGATGTTGACTGGATCCCTGCCTAATGCTGGCTCGGTACCGTGGAAGGAATCAAAGAAGTGGTCGCGGGGATCAGGTGGGTTCGTGGAACGATAGAACGGCCAAACTTTAGGTCGATCAGGCGTTACTACACGGACAGGCTCGACTATCGTTTCGATGGGTATGGTTTCAATAGGTTCTTCAGACCGTACGGAAGGTGTTGGTGAGGGTGTAGGTAGAGTGGATGATTGGTGATGGTAATCGTAGTCGGGATGGTCTGGGTCGTAGAGGTAAGGAGGGAAGGAGTTATCGGGTAGATGGTACTGGGAATTCTCGTAGTCTTCGCGACTATAGTAGTAATCCGTCTTGACTACTCAGTTCGGGTTCAGGTTCCTTGCACAGGCCTTGTATCAGATAAACTGATTACAAGCACAGCAACTGTGGTCAAGGTTCTTCGTGACGTGAGTCGGTTTGTGGGGGGAGAGAGGAACGTTTAGTCTTTTGTTACGGATCGTCTACGGGACGGCTCCGACAACAAACGGACTCAGACTGACTTCGAGTGATGAGAGGGAGAAGGGGATATATTAACAATCCGGTGGGATAAACCAGACTAAACGTAAAGTACATTGTACATACATCAATGGTATATAAAGGAAACATCTTGAGGGGAGGCAATAACCTATCGTCCAATAGCATAACTCCCTCTTATCTCTGACCAATGGCATTAAGCCCTCTTATCTTGGATGAGTAAGCGCGATGTGATTGGTCGATAACCGGACATGTGATTGATCATACATGTGTTGATGTCAAAGCACGAGAACTTGGAACCGAAGGAAAGGTAGCCAATGGGATCGTGGGACTTGGCACTTGGCCATGGGAATCGAGCGATGAGTAAGCAGGGCGAAAAGGGGTGAAAAGGTAACAGGCTCACATTCCTTGCAAAATTCTGATATGACAGTATGGGAGAGTTCTTGGGACAGTGGAGGAGGGGGGAACGAAGGAAGTTCATTCTCAACAGCCTGGTCAGAGAAAGGAAGTTTGAATACAGATAAATATGGCTTACAATTGACACATTTGTGATCTTTGAAGTGAAGCGGAAGGGAAGACTTGGGTACATGGGAACCAATGGACAAATTATGACAACGAGCAATCTTGAGAGCTATTGAAATAGGAATATTCTCGACAAGCTTATGTAGAGGGAAATCGGCAAGCACGTACTCTGGATTGGTTGAATAACATGTAGCTGGACTCTCTACATAATCAACAAAAGATAGAGGAACGTAAGTATCAAAAGTGGGGCAATTGTTGGCGACAAAGGGCATTACCTCATGTAAATCGAAACTCTGCATTCGTTTGCACAGTTGTATGGTTTCTTTTGTTGGCTTGTCCATTCCACGTGGGCTGAGCACTGGTTGATCGTTATCCTCAGTTGGAGGGAAGGGAAGAGCATCATAGTCGTTACTAATGTCATCAAAAGAAGATGGTTTGGTTTCAGATGTCAAATTGGGGCCGCATACAACTCGCAGACTAATATCATTTGAGGGATCCCGGGATCGAGGAAGAGGCAGGTTGCTGTTGTTACGGCCTATATCGGAATTTAAAGGTGTTTCTGATGATGATGATGAAAGATTAGATGTTTTACAAAATGCTGAAAAACGTGGCTGCTTAGACGTTGGGGCAATTTTTGTGAATACACTAAGATAAGATTTACAACTCACACATTTATGAGCAGCGATGTGATCCATCATTAATGCCTTTGGAGTGTGGGACCCAAACATCATATCATGACAGCAGCCGATTTTGAGTACTGTAGCCACAGGTAGGTGAGGCGTCAGGTCAGACAGAGGGACTGCAGCGAGGACAAGCCCATTTTTCTGACTCAAAGCTGTTGAAGCGGATTCTTTGTGCACATAATCAATGAAAAAGAAGTTGCAATGAGATTCAACACCAACATCGCTGTCGTGAAGGAAAGGCTGCAGGTCACTCGACTTGAATTGGTGTTTCACACCACCACCAATAGGACTGGGAAGGAACGAAGATGAATATGGGACGTTGACAACAACGGTTTGTCGATAAAACTTGAGGGCGAAGAATCGCAGTATTCCACTGATAACCTGCCAGTGAAATGGGGTCATATAGCATGAAACAAATGTTACCATTCTGTGCACAATAAAGGAGCAGCGCATGTCGAGAGGAACAGACAGTTTATGACCACATGAATATAATTCGACCAAGTCAGATACTAGCAAAGTATGATCAGGGATAAGTTTACACAGAACAGTGGATGTAGATGGATGCCGAGAAAGAGATAGTGCAACGTGAAAGTCATGACGTAGGTAAAAATTGCATCGCAAAAGTAGAGCCAATGTGGGAATGACAGAAGAATCATCTAGGTTAAATTCAGAGAATACAAGGTAAATGAAGTATCGAACATTGAACGTAAGGAAGTGACAGCGAAAGAACAGACGATAGTTCACAATGAGGTTATCTGGAATGGCAAAATAGAGATACTGCGTATAAGTCAGAATTGCAGCATTTGATTGACATAGAATATTGTCAGAGCTACCACAATGACAACCGTTACAGTGGCATGGATGAACGGTGGATATGCACATATTGCACGAAGACTGATACCCACAGAGGGCAAAAGACGGTGGTGGCAAGCACACCACTGGCGGCAGGGAGGTAAACCCTGTGACAGCTTCAAGAGACTAGGGGTAAGGTATAAATTATGCGAAAGATAAGACAACTTGACTACGCACAAGAGAAGACACATTAAAGACTGTCAATAGGACTGGCCGGTCACTGGGAAGACACTGGGTTAGGCAAAAACGAGACAACGAGTAATGCAGCTCACGAAAGACATCCGTTGTTTGTGAAGCCGGGCATTGAAAGGGAGCAATGAGCATTTATGTACCGTGGCCAAGACAAGGCCCACAATAAAAGCCACAAGATGAAGGATGCACAAATGAACATATTGGAACAAGAGATGGGGAGACGATGGTGGGACGATGATGGGACGATGGTCAACTTGCGTGTTTGAGGGCGGAAGTTAAATATTGGTTTAAATGACTGAAGTCTAATTACATTAACCTTAGATGCAAAATATGCATATTGAGTAAACATTGTGTAAAGACAGTCTAATAAACAATGTTAAATGGGGCAGAAACACGAGAAGCAGCGGTATATTGAAGACCAAGAAGGGAGAAGTATAGACATCGGTTAGAAGAAAAGGATACATCAAATACACAACAATTAACAGGGCAGGTGTTTCAAGAAAACTACACAATACAATCAACCTCGCATTGCAGCAGCCATTCCCAACACGATAACAAATTGAAGATTAGACGACAAAATCCTTGCCCTGGTGCCCTAGCTCTCATATGTGCTCAGGGTGTACCCGACTGCTACAACAGCGTTATCTTTGAGGTCACGCCCTCCACCGCGGTAGAGGGGAAGCGATGTCAATTTTCGAAAATCAGCATCAGAAAAGGAAAAACCAGGCCCCATTTTCGAGCGGCCATCATAAATGGGGACTGCAGCCATGATCAATAATCGTGGGAAAAAAAGGAAACATGAAACTGACTGTTGTCTTCGAAAGCACGTGAGGACGGATAAGTCAAGCCAGAAACTCCAGAAGAAGAAGTAAGGGGACTTGAAACCGTCATGAAGATGCCACCATTTCTTTTTGGAGATAAATTAGAATCTAAACATTGTATCAGTAAATCAACGATCAACACACACAACGAGGACTCACTGAAACCACCTTCAGCCTTTTTCCTGGTACTGAAAGAAATTCCACTGGATGACACAGCGCCAGTTATTGTGCGAAATCCTAAAGTAATACCCCAAACTGAAGTGTCACATCGCATTTCTTGGGCAAAGGGGACAATGCTGATCCTGTGCATGGCATAAGGGGATGTCGGAGAGCCAATCATCACTTCTCCAATAATGAAGCATTCGGAGACAACACCCAGCATGATTCCGACTGCGTTCAACCTTGAGTTGGCTATTTTCAACCAGCCCAACTCGGCAGCAATCACACGGGGATCAATGCGACCAGTGTTAACAAAGCAACCAGAGCGAACAAATGTTAAACCTTGATAGACAGATCTGCGGAAGTAAAAGTCATCAAAAATAAAAAGAAGCGACAACCAACAGAAATAAAGTTACTTAGCGGAGGATTCCGAAAGCAATTTGCATAACGAGGAAAATTCAACGCGGTTCGACACACAATTGCCAGAATATGGTTGGACGTCGCAAAAACGCCTGTGAAAACGTAAGCAATATATAAACATGACAATCAAGGCACAAACTTCAAGTGAGGTAAATTATCGTAGATTGAATACAAGGCTGGGTCTTGCGTGTCGCGACTCATTACAGATATACCAATATCTTCGTCTTCAACGTTGTTACCATCAGAATCGGAAGAATTACTTTCAACCTGATCTTCAGATCTGATCTACAAGTGAGCGCAGATCTCATATGACCTAAGGTGAACATACTCATCAGAGATAACGTGGGGAACAGTTTTATCAGGTTCCGGCTCAGAATCTGAATCAAAATGCACGCCTTGTGCGATTTCGGAGGCCTGAGGCGAGGGTCTATTAGAGAAATAAGTGAAACACAAGGGAACAAGAAAAAAACAAATACAAAGCCTGTTCGGGATCTGCAACTTCCGCGCTAACATCCGCATCGAAGCTGAAGGAGTCAATAGATAAATAACAAACAAAGAAGAAAACTAACACGTGTTCATCATCCTGATCCTGCTCGATCATCTTACGCGCTTTTTTTGCCGGAGGTTTATTAGTATTGGTAGTTTTCACTTCAACGTCACAATCCGCCCTGACAGTCTTGTGTTGGTTGTGCGACGGAGCTTTACGACGCTTGACAGGACCAGACCTGAAATCGGCGCTAAAATTAAAGAGATATACACAAGGTATAAACGAATTAAAAAACACACGTTGCAACGTTGTTATCCACTTCGATTGCTTTGACCTTTGGCACTTTCTTGGCCGGCACCGCAGTTTCACTAACAGTAGCAACCGGAGCACTATATGACGCTTCATCAGAGTCGCTGGACAAACAGGGTAAAGTTCACAACCGAATTTTAAGTATATAGATATGTACCTATCATACAAACATGCCTTCTCGGATTTAGTCTTGACCCTACTGCAAACGATTAAGATGAGACATCAAACATATACAAGCAACTATGTGCTCACGTAGAGGGCAACCTTACGGCCAAGGTTGGGTTGGATTTCGAAACTGGCCTAATGAAATATAAGCAAAGGACAAGCGACATGATAAAGGCATACTCACGAAGCTACAGATTGCAATGCTGCCAATCTTAGACAACAAACACAATTCGTGATAAGATCAGGCATATAACAGGGGAGGAAATGCCTACTTTGCTTCACCTCGACTTCGCTGGATGGACCCAAAACTGAGATCCTCATTAGCCAACTTGATCGACTCTTCAAGATTGCTGCTATACAAAGACATGAGTTAATCGAAAGTAAAAGTAAAGGACACGAAGCACCTGAAAGATACCGCAGGCAATTTTTCATAAGCCTCCGTACCTGGGGGGGATTCAGATGATTTTCTAGTTTTGACATCGGGAATGATTTCACTGCATCGGAATAGATTAAGCATAATGTGGACAACTGTCGAGGACACTCACATATCAGAATCTGATACGATGGTTTCTTCCTTTTTAGAGCTGTAAATCATATTGAGAAAAGAAATAAAAGAATAAAAGAGATGGTACAAACCGAGAGGGAGACGGAGATGCAGACACTACGGGAACAGCAGATACTACTTTTTTTCCCGGGGAACTGTAACATTATATGATAAAATCAATAACAGAAAATATTAAGGTGGAAGACTTACGATTTCGAAGAAGATTTGCTGGGCATACTTTAACGAATAGATGATTGCTGTAGAGACAATGCCAACGAGATATAATTTCAAGGATGGGAGGCTCAGTGGAGAATACAAGCTCTTATAACCAGCATCGTCGAATCAAACAAGGTTACAGCATATTTGGCAGAGGACGGAAATGAAACACACGCCAATGTGCAGGAGGTGCGGGAGAACGCTTGCTGTTGACATATCACGGACAAACAGAGATGAAAGGAGCGGCGGGATAGTAAACTGACAGCGGAAAGACCTAGAAAATCATAATACGGTGGTTCTGTATGGCAGAACCTTCATGTAAAGGAAGAGGCCCATTATACGACAGCGAATGCAAAGTAAAAAAATGTCCGTTGCCTTCCGACAATATAATTATACCGGATAGGGCCAACCAGCCTGGTGACAGAGCAAGGTATCATCCAAAAAGTGGTAGTAGAAGTAGTGGCGAATGAGCAGCAAAATATGAAACACATTCTCACATTCTTGATCCTCCACCTTCCAACTATACGATTATACGACATAGGGCGATCCCGCATGGAAAAGAGCAACGCATGCACCCGAGATCTAGCTTTCATAGCAGCAAATGAACGGTGAAGGATGAAAAGCCTCACTCACCTTACAACAATACAAAATTTTCGGGAAAGAATGGCATCTGGAGAATCAAGTAGACATGCGGACTACACGCAATCAAACAAGTTGACGGACAGTGAGTGCATGATGATAATACAAGTAATGGCAGACGTACAAGTAATTATACCGGATAGAGCCAACCCGCCTGGTGACGGAGAAAAGTAGTAGAAGTAGTGGCGAATGAGCAGCAAAATATGAAACACATTCTCATATTCTTGATCTTCTGCCTTCCAACTATATGAGTATATGATATAGGGCGATCCCGCATGGAAACAGAGCAACGCATGCAACCGAGATCAAGCCTTTGTAGCAGCAAATGAACGGCGAAGGATGAAAAGCCTCACTCACCTTACAACAATACAAAAATTTTGGGAAAGAATGGCATCTGGAGGATCAAGTAGACATGTGGACTACAGGCAATCAAACAAGTTGACAGACAGTGAGTGCATGAAGAATAATACAAGTAATGGCGGACGTACAAGTAAACCAAGTAAAGACAGCATAATAAAGCCAAGGTTTACGATATAAAGATCATTACAAAGGGGACCATAAGCTAACCCTCACAAAATGGACCACCACTACAACTTTCAGGAAGCGAGTAAGTAATGCTAGATATTCCCAGGCCGAAGACGATGAGCTGACCATCTACAGGCAACACACTGGAGCAACTTGCTAGCGAATCAGAGGTGACAGTGGAGAACAGACTTGCCAGTATCGCACGGGTGAGAAAAAATCATTACAGTGTCGCCAAAAATAATATCAGATATTCAGGCGCAAGATTGGATGCGTTCCATAGACGTTCAGCCATTCAACGGGCCCAAAACCTGGCGACTAGTGGAGAAGATTTCTGGAGATAGGGAAGACAGAGTATGCGAAGAAAAAATATACACCATCCGGGGTATAATTTGCGAGAAAGAATTGCCACCGATGCTCGAAAAAACGACGTAAGCAGAACATATAGTATAAAGGACACAACTGACATTTCGAGGCAAAACCAGCATCAAGTCATCACGCTACAAATATTTGCAACAAGGCATGTCGATTTCAGGATTCAGCACACCAACATTCGCAGACGCAGTCAAGTCCGTGCATGAAATATACGATCTCTTCACAAGGCAGATGACGAACGGGAAGCTGGAAGACTGGCGACCGAGCAAAAACCACGGACATTTTGTGTTAGAAATGTCAAACCGATATTTCACGCCAAAAAGAGATGCACCAAATATGGAGCACATACCTTTCGAGAAGACGGTGGACCCCAATGGAATACTCGAAGGCATGACAGCTACTGGTTACGTCCATGGAGAAGATAACGTCATGCAATACTACATGCGAGAACACGACGAAAAAGGAAATTTGAAGTGAGTTTATGATTGAAACGAAGACAACAGCTTACCGCAATATCAAACAGCTTCAAACCTGTAGGGCCTCAAATATTTCGCATTGGCGATATTGTTGAAGTGCAGGTGTCATTCGTCATTGTACCCCTCAATGTTACGGATCGTCTACGGGACGGCTCCGACAACAAACAGACTCAAGCTGACTTCGGACGATGAAAGGGAGAAGGGGATATATTGGCAATCCGGTGGGATAAACCAGACTAAACGTAAAGTACATTGTACATGTATCGACGATATATAAAGAAAACAACTTGAGGGGAGGTAATAACCTATCGACCAATAGCATAACTCCCTCTTATCTCTGACCAATGGCAATAAGCTCTCTAATCTCCAACCAATGGCATTAAGCTCTCTAATCTCCAACCAATGGCATTAAGCCCTCTAATCTTGGATGAGTAAGCACGATGTGATTGGACAATAACCAGACATGTGATTGATCATACATGTGGTGATGTCAAAGCGCGAGAACCTGGAACCGAAGGAATGGTAGCCAATAGGATCGTGGGACTTGGCACTTCTCCGTGGGAAAGTGGCCGTGGGAAATGAGCGGTGAGTAAGCAGGGCGAAAAGGTAACAATACCCCCCCCACAAGGTTCGCGTCCGCGCAAACAAGAACGGGCAAGAGAAAGGAAATTAAACAGAACGAATAGAGGGTATATCAGGGACGGACCATGTGCCATACATGGCGGCCAGCAAGGCTGCTTGGGGCAGACTGTGTCGGGGGGTCGCAGATCTGGCGGATAAGTTATATCGTAGCCAACAACAGAAAGGGGGTCTCCAAACCCCCGACTCTGTACATCATAGTTTAACGTCATCGCGGACGCACGAGCATCAGAAGATGCGGAGGAAAGGGTTGACAGGGTGATCAGAGAGGAGACGGGGCGGCACCTCACAGAAACGGAGAGGGGGCAGAACGTCGTACTGATCCCACAATAAAGCCGAAGGAAGGGGGATGCGCATACGATGCATCATGGCAACCGGATACGCATATGTGGACAACCGACCATCATTGAAGGCGAGATTGCTGAGACCACCCGCGACATCACGGAGGTGACCACGGGTACTCGGTGTACCAATTGTGATGACGTGAGTGATGGCGTTCACCTCCCCAAGTTCGAACAGCCATAAGCGACGGACAGAGGTCGGGAAAGCGAACGACCGAAAGTCATGATTTTCCTGTCGTGAGAGTAACAAAGTGATGATTTTGGGTTCGACGGACACAATGACATCGCTTGCGGGTGAACGCAGCGGAGAAGCATTGACGGGACGAGGGATGATTGAGATGCGAAGATTAGCCGATGTCGGTGCGCGAGGATGTAACCGATGGAACTCGGAGACGAGTTTCTTACAATTCTTTGTCTCTGCTGCGGGTATCCACGAATCTTCTTCGCGGGGATAACCCAACCAATGAACGAGATAGAACAAACGATTCCTACGGATGACAGAATCAATGACTTCTTCAACCTCATATTCTTCTTGTCCATCAACGATCTCAGCAGGTGGTTGTGGCAACGTAGCAACTTGCTGTGGGAAGGCGGGTGGAACATAAGGAGACAGAAGTACTTCGTTGAAGATGGGATATTTCTTGGACCATGTGGAGGGAAGTTTCAGCTCATAGGACGACCGTCCAATCTTCTTTACGATGGGGAAGGGGCCATATCGTTTATCATCCAACTTTTTGGATGGACGGAGAGAGTCAATATTTGTAGACTCCAACCAAACTTTGTCGCCGACGGTATATTCCGGGGCGGGACGATGTTTCCTGTCATAGAATTTCTTCATCTTTTCTTGTGCGACAGCCAATGCATTAGTTGCCTGTTCCTGTATACGGTTCATTCGGTCTACAAAAGAAGCGGCAGACTCATTGACGACTTCTTCCTTGATTGGTTCCTTTCCTTTCCAGGGATGAAAACCCATCGTCGCATAGAATGGGGACATGCCGGTAGACGATGATTCGTGATTGGCTAAGGCGAATTCTGCCAAAGCTAGCCATTCGGCCCAATCATCTTGTCGTTGATTGATGAACAAACGGAGGTATGTTTCGATCTCGGCATTAGCTTGTTCAGTTTGTCCATCTGCTTGTGGATGGTAGGCGGTTGTTGGATGTCCGATGATTCCCAGTAAGCGATTCAGTTCCTTCGTGAAACCGGATACAAACTGCATTCCGAGATCAGAGATGATGACACGAGGTAATCCAAATCGTTTGAAAACATGATCACGGTACAGTCGTGCAGATCCTTCTGATGTCAATGTAGTGGTGGTGGGGATAAGGACAGATTGTTTCTTCAACTTATCCATTACTACTAGGATGGCGTTGAAGCCTTGTGATTCGGGTAAGGGGCCGATCAGATCCATTGTAGCGGTATGCCATGGATACGGGGGAATCGTATGAGGATGCAATAATCCCGGTTTCTTTCCTCTATGGACTTTCTTCTGTTGACACGGTAAGCATGCTGCGACATATTTGTTGACGTCTGTACGGAGGGATGGCCAAGTGAAATGTCGTGCAATAGCCCTGAATGTATTCTCTTGTCCAGGATGTCCGGACAAGGGAGTATCATGATGTTCTTGTATGATTTCACCCCGGAGATGGTCATCTTTTGGAACATATAACAGATCGTGGTGATAGATTAAACCATCATCCATACATTTCCAAGAAGAGTTGGGATCTTGCAATCCTTTGGTGACCTGTTCGTCTAACTGGAGTCCATGTTTGATGAACTGTTCTTGCCATTGGGGACTCATCGTGGTGGTATCGAGGAAAGCCATGAACAGAGAATCCGGAAGTGCGACAACGTTTTTATTGTCGTCGAGACCTCGGTCGTGGTCGACACGCCGTGAGAGCAAGTCTGCCTTGCGGTTCAGGGTGCCAGGACGGTGATGGAGTTGGAAATTATAATCTTGGAGGAATGAGATCCATCGGGCCTGTCGTCGAGTCAGATTTTGCGGCTGCCTGAAGTACGTGAGGTTTTGATGATCGGTATAGACATCGATAATTTCCGATGCACCAAGAAGGAAATGTCGCCATTGTTCAAAGCATCGGATGATCGCGAGTAATTCCTTATCATGGACATCATAATTCCTTTCCGCAGGGGACATGCTGTTTGACAAAAAAGCCACTGGGTGCCAGGTGCCGTCATCCTGTTGTTGTGATAAGATGGCACCAGTAGCGAAATCTGAGGCGTCACATTCGATCTTGAATTTCCCGTGATTGTTAGGGATAACGAGGACAGGATCTGTCGTGATGATCCGTTTCAATTCTTCGAATGCGACTTGCTGTTCCATATTCCATTCCCAATCCTTTTTGCCGGTTAAGGAATTTAGGGGCAATGCGACCTGTGCGAAATTCCTAACGAATCTTTGGTAGAAATTGAGGAAACCCAAGAACGACTGTAATTCCTTCTTATTCTTTGGGATCGGCCAATCGGTTATTGCGTCAGTTTTGGTCGGATCCATTCGTACCTTTCCATGTTCAACAATGAGACCTAGATATTCCACTCGTTGCGTATCAAAGGTACATTTTCCGATCTTTAGGAATAACTTGTTGTCTCGGAATTTCTGCAAGACTTGACGTGTTCGTTCCTGGTGTTCTTCTAGATTCTTGGAGAAGATGATGACATCGTCCATATAGATATGTAGCCAACCAGCACGTATTTCATATCGGAAGATGTGATTCATCATCCTTTGGAAGGTCGGAGGAGAATTCCGCAGACCAAAGAACATCACTGTCGGTTCGAATAATCCTTTTGGTGTCAAGAATGCGGCTTTATGCTGATCGCCTTCCTTGATCCGTATGTTGTTGAAACCCCAATGAACATCCAGCTTCGTGAAATACTCTGCACCATCGAGTTGATTTATGATATCGTCAATTAACGGCAACGGATAATTATCCGGAATGGTATGCTCGTTCAATTTTCGATAATCCTGTACACCACGTAGTTCGGTAGCATCCTTCTTGTGCACATAGAAGAATGGTGAGGCGTAAGGTGATTTTGACGGTCTAATCTTGCCAGCTTTTAGGTTTTCATCGAGAAATTCGTCAAGTTTCTCGCGTTCTGGGGGTGATAGCGGATAGAGCTTGCAATTCAAGTGGTCGGGGGCATCCGGTTTCAGGTTAATTGCATGATCCCATGGTCGTGATGGTGGCATTGAATCGGTAGCTTTGGGATCGAAGATGTCGGCGTATTCTTTGTACACGTCCGGTAATTGGTCGACGATAGACTGTTCTGGTTTGACACCATCATTGGTCATCTTGGCGCGTGCCAGTTCCGTCGATTTTGTCTGGAAGGCGCGATACCAAGCAGGCTTGTCATATATTGCGGTTTTGAACATGACACCTTCGATTTTACCAGGGGAATGACCACAGACAGAAAGACAACGAGTAAAGTCGATCGTTTGGGTCAGCCAATCGACCTCAGGATTGTGTTTCTTCAACCAATCAAAGCCGAGATAGATGTCGATCTTTGCGAGGGGAATTACCGTAAGATGTATCCGTTCTATATGTTCGCCAAGCCGTAAGTTCACCTCAACGTATTCCGTGATTAGTCCATCCTTAGACATCGTACCATCTCCATTGTAACTAGGGAAAGGTTTCTCGTACTTCTGTGTCGTGAGATGATGTTGTTGCACAAAACCGGAATTAATGGCTGAGACGGTACAACCCGAATCCAAAAGACAGGTGACAGAGAACCTTCGCTGGTCGTCGATAGTGGTGAGTTGACCTTTGACACTGATCGACATCATTATGGTACTGTCATCTTGTGATGTAACCAATTGTTCGATCCGTTGATTGACTTCCCGAAGTCTCCATTCTGCGGATCGTTTATCGGCTTTCGTGATGAGAGGTTCCATTTGTCGCATTTTGTGGATTTTAACTGCGGTAGACTTTGTAATCGGTTCTATTTTCTGTGCTGGGGGTTGCTGGTATATCTGGGGGAGTTCCGTGACCAAGTACTCGATAGCCTTGTCGATAGGCATACGCCGTAATTTCACGATTAACCCCGGACCGATTTTCATGGTATGCTGCCCATGGATATCCCAGTCATTCATGAGATCGAGGGCGTTATACATATCGGTATTCATGATGGCAACCATCGTTTCCTCCGCGTTAAACTCACTCTCGATGATAGGTTGACGTGATGCGACCACAACAGGCATAGTTTTCTTTTCTACTGGCATCTCAGTATACTCGGATCGTATTTCCACTACCTGTTGATGTTTGGATGGCAACTTAGAGTCAGGCCATCGTTTCGTTTGTTCCTTCTTCATTTCTTTTTGCATGTCTTGTCTCATTGTCTGAAGTTCGAGCAGAATACGGTCGAATTCGATAACAATCGGCGTATTTACTATTACAGCGGGAGCGGTAGGCAACTGAGACGTGGTCGAAGAGTCCATGCGTTTCTTCGACCGTTTTAAAAATCCTTTTTCATAGCGGCAAGTTCGTCTTCGAGCTGAGCGCAGCGGACTTCGAGCATCTGGATGATGTCTTGGCCGCTCGACGCGGGTTCGGTATTCATGGAGCGTACGTGTTGCTCCTGTTCGACATTCAATACGCGTACACGTTGTACGCGGGACGGGCAATTTCGCGAGAGATGTCCGGGTTGCTTGCAATTGAAGCAGAGGCCGGCCTTCATCAACTCGGTTCGTTCAGCAGACATCGGCTGCTTGAGTTTCTCAGCCGCGACAGCGGCTCGGTCGACGTCCATGGCGTCGGGGTCTTTCTGTTTTACAGGCGCTACGGCAGCTGCGGCGGCAGGAGTGTAGGTCGTCTTTGACCTCTCACCCTTCTTCGTCGGGTTACTACCACCCGTAAGTCGTTCGATCTCGTTGCGACGGCGCCATTGGCGGTCCAACAAGATGGTTTTTGCCTTCCACTCGGCTACGGTGGTTGGCATCGTCTCCAGACCGAAGATTCGGTCGACGAGAGGTTTGTTTAGGTGATTTTCGAGGAGCGGTATCAACTGCTCCTGTTGTACGATCGGATCCCATCCAGCGCGTTTGTACAGGATCTCGAACTGCAGCCAGAACTCGTCGGCTGTCAGTTTTCCTTGACGAAGCGCGTTGAGCTTGATCGCTGCGTCTCGTCTATCGTCGGGTTTGTCGAACTGCGCGGACAACAACGCGGTGAAACTATTCCATGTACCCCAGTTCATCTGCGGGGGGTTCGGCTCTCCTGTCGTGTGCGCAGCCAACCGAGCGGTGAAGTCATTCGCGACGGTGTCGCAATAGTCGTTGGCCCATTCTGATGCGACGCCTTTGTCCATTAAAGACAAAACGAGGAATATCTTCCTCTCATGTCGAGTCTCAACAGGGACAGGATCGTCGGTGGTCCCGAATTCATTGAAATACTTTGTGTTCGCAGAAATGAAGACAGTGATGGCACGACTGAAGGAACGAAATTCCTCTTTGTCTCCGCTGTACTTCGAGGGAAGGGGGATGAGGGACTTGAGGGCAGACATGGCTTAGGTGGACCGTCTTTTACGTCGGAGGTAATGGTCGTAAGCGGGGCTGGTGGTCCAAGCAGAAGTATACTTTCTTTTACGTGTGAAGGTACGAAGCAACCGTCGCAATCCTGCGTCGTTCCTCAATTGTCTATTGATACAGCGACGTAAGACAAGATGGTCGAGACGTGTTATAGGATCGGCGAGTAATTGGATTGGGTCGCCGTAATCAGATCGCAGTGCAAGAGGGAAATGTGACGGTGGGATGGGGAGATGTTCGCGGTAATTTTCGTGCTTTAGCTTAAGACCGGAATGTACGGGTATTTCCCAATCAGAGGGGAAGTTGTCGGGTAACGGTTCAGTCCACTTGGTCCAGACGACAGCTCGATAGATCGGATATACGAGTGGTGGATCAACTACCAGGTAGGATTTTCCTGGGATGTCGTGTCGATCAAAGAATCCGTCTGCTTCGAGGAGTCGGGCTGCGCGCCACCTATTGTAGATGATACGGTTTCGGAAGGGGGCGTTACACGAGTGGGCAATATCGTGGATAGTCGGGTGGAAATCCAGCTTTCGATCGTGCGGTGGAGGGATGCAGTGGCTTTTGCGTGGTGTCGGACGAAATTGATAAACTTCTGTGGTCTCGACTGGACGACACGAGTATCGTTTATGGTGACGGGAATATCTCGAGTCTGTTGGGCGGGGACAACGGGTAATTTGCCTCTTTGCCACTCAGTGTCTTCACTTAGACCAGAGGGGATGTCGACTGGATCTCTTCCCAATACCGGCGTAGTACCGTGGAAAGAATCGAAGAAGTGGGTGTAAGGATCGGGTGGGTTTGTTGAACGATAGAATGGCCAAACTTTTGGTCGATCAGGCGTTACAACACGGACGGGTTCCGTTATCGTTTCGATGGGTACGGTTTTGATCAATTCTTCTGACCGTACGGAAGGTGTTGGTGGAGTGGATGGCTGGTGATGATAATCGTAGTCTGGGTGGTCGGGGTCGTAGAGGTAGGGAGGGAATGAGTTGTCGGGTAGATGATATTGGGAATTCTCGTAGTCTTCGCGACTATAAAAGTAATCCGTTGTGACTACTTGGTTCGGGTTCGGGGGCTTGTATAGGCTTTGTATCGGATAAACCGATTACAAACGCAGCAACTATAGGCAAGCGTCTTCGTGACGTGAGTCGGTTTGTCGGGGGAGAGAGGGACGTTTAGTCTTTTGTTACGGATCGTCTACGGGACGGCTCCGACAACAAACAGACTCAAGCTGACTTCGGACGATGAAAGGGAGAAGGGGATATATTGGCAATCCGGTGGGATAAACCAGACTAAACGTAAAGTACATTGTACATGTATCGACGATATATAAAGAAAACAACTTGAGGGGAGGTAATAACCTATCGACCAATAGCATAACTCCCTCTTATCTCTGACCAATGGCAATAAGCTCTCTAATCTCCAACCAATGGCATTAAGCTCTCTAATCTCCAACCAATGGCATTAAGCCCTCTAATCTTGGATGAGTAAGCACGATGTGATTGGACAATAACCAGACATGTGATTGATCATACATGTGGTGATGTCAAAGCGCGAGAACCTGGAACCGAAGGAATGGTAGCCAATAGGATCGTGGGACTTGGCACTTCTCCGTGGGAAAGTGGCCGTGGGAAATGAGCGGTGAGTAAGCAGGGCGAAAAGGTAACACTCAAAGGGCAGTTGGCCAAAATGGTGACAATTTTACGAGCCATCGCGCTACTGAATGGCAACTACACAAAGGTAAGGCAGAAATTTGTCAGCACACTGCACGAAGGATTAAGGAGATCACAGGAATCCCACAGCAAACGAGTACAAGGACAGGACAAGGGCGTACCAAGGGTCAAGCGCAAGATTGGTTACGAACATGTGAAGAGGACTAATACGATGGATGTGGACAAGTGAGGCAAAAGATGGGCTAAAAAGGAAGCTTGGTACAAAAAATGTAGCTATAGTAGGACTACATGATGATAAACGAAAAGAGCGATCGATATCGATCAATAGAGATAATAATATTAAAAGTTGAAGAGATGGTGGAGATGACAGAAAGGGCTACTAAGGCCGTATGGCAAATGGAGGGCGAGGACAACGAATGGAACTTACCGCAATGACCGGAATATACCGCAATGACCGGAATATGCCGCAACGAGAGAACCCAATGGCAGGTACATAACCTCGCCCAAATAAATTTGGGACGGAATTCAGAGGTCACGAACTTGGACCAGCTGGAACCATCTTCATTGGCACCTGGTTTGCTCTCACAGGATTCATACAATTCCTTCTATTCATCTTGCTAAAGCCTGATTTTGGACTTCAAATGCCTAGGATTTTGGGGGGTTTTAAATAGCCCAGTTGATAAAAGTCTTTCCATCACCATGATTCTCTGTTGTAGGCGTACTTCTGTGTCTCTAGTAAATATATGAGGTGTTGTAAATCTTCTCGGGCGCAAAATATTACTTGGTTAATGATAATTAATAGCTGGCGACAAGAAAATAACGAACAGTGAATTTGAGAAGTTCAAGAAATAATAATAATCAGGTAAACGGGAAAGTATGTTAGTGGAAATATCACCAAAACGAAGAAAAACGATATCTCGATGGATCAACATCTGGCTAAGCCCCATCCGTTCGATCACCGTCCCCAAGCAGGCGCGTTGCCACCCCCTCGCCCACGCGCTCGCGCCAACCAACCCCGTTCACCCTCCCACTCCATCCGATCCCGGTCCGCGGACGGTCCAATTGGGACGAACTGCGACCCATTGCGCCGACTCGGCAGAACAGAGTTTTGCAGCGCGCGAGGGCCTGTCGGTGGTAGTCGTGCCACAGAATTTGTGTGCTGCTGCGGCGAAGCCTGATTCTGTGCACGATAAATCGGTGTCGTTGTCGACGTTGGCGAATGGTGCGGATGTCTCCCTTGGCCTGGCAGGGGCGGCGTCGATCCGGAGTGTGTGCTGGGATACGGGGCCTGGAATGACCGTGGCCGTGTCGGCGGTGTATGCGAGCGAGGGACAAATGAAAATTGTTTCTGTTTCGGTGAAGTGGCGCCAGTAATCTCACCGTCTTCGCGTGATGGCCGCCTGGACGGATATCGCACATCAAGTCCTGGCACGATTGCCGGGGAAGTGTTGCCGAACATGTCATGACTGTGCTGCCCATTCAGTGGCGACGTTGGCGACACTTCCTGGTCTCGGTCGTCGGCCACAGCCATGCCACGCGGCAGGGGGGCCTCGATGAGCTCTACCTTGGCCTGCAATGAATTCGGGGCTTCTTCATATGGACGCGTCTGGTGATTTTGCATTCCGTTCTGTGAATGTGTCGGGGCCGGCCGGGAGTCTGTTGATTCTGCAATGGGCTGGAATACTGATGAAGGCTCTTCCGACAATGTTACAGCCCCGTTCGGCGGTGACACGTTCCCTGAAGCATCATCTTTAACTCTTACACCACCACCTTCATCCTCCTTGTCATTCGTCTCGGTGGCGATAACCGCCAAGGAGGACGGCGATGATAGAGTCTTGGCCATCTCCTCCTCCCGCTTCTTCTTCTTTCGCATGGCGAAATCCTTGAGCGACATCTTGACTTTCGGTGGCAGTGGGAGCGAGAGTGGTTGTGCAGTATTTACGGACGTGGGTGGTGGTGTTGATGGCGGTGGTGCAGGATCAGACAATGGCAATGGTGCAGCCGTAGGTGTGGGGGCCGAAATAGTGTCCGACTCGTCGTCTCTCTTGGCTGGAGGTAAGTTCAAATCGACATTTGCTTCTAGAGTATCCGGCTGCTGATCTGATAGTGACTGCACAGGTTCTTGGGAAATAGAAGAAACTGGTGGGGGCTGAGGTGAGAGAGATTTTGTACTGCGTCCGATCGAACCTTTCTGGTCGGTAATTGCATCATATGAGTCATCCGAAAGAACCACTGCCGCTGTCCCTCGATCTACTTCCATCGAATCATCAAGCTCCCCCTCCACACCTTGCAAAGGGCTCCCTGTGCAACCACGCAACACATTCACGCTACCAACAATGGGCGAACGCAGCGATAATTTAGCAAACGACGTTGACGGCGACGTTGACGGTGGAAACTCATGGATGGAGTGAATGCCGAGACTAGAGATTGTATCACGTGACATCGCAGGGTCGTCCTGAGCCAGCTGTCCCGTTGGTGATGCACATTCATCATCCACGTCCATGCTCCCAATCTCATCCTCCCCACTCTCCTCGTTCGTGATAGGTAACTCAAAGCCGTTCCCCATCCTTCCAGTGACCAAGTGACCAAGACCAACTGCGCCTCCGTGCGGCGATTGCGCATCTTTAAGCGCCTCAAAGCTTCGGTGGATCCAACGCTTGCGCATCTTAAGTGGCATCTTGGCTTCTGCATCCGCTTCACCATCTTGCAGACCAGACTCATCTTCTTCGCTGGTGTGCCCTCGTGTACGTGGAGATGCAGGCGGTGATGAGTAACTTGGTGAGCAGTCAATGGTCACTCGCCGTTTTGCACGGGACTTCCCATTCCGAGAGCCTGGAAAGTTGTTCAGAAGTCAGAAAAAACGTGGATAAGAGAACTCACGACGCGACAAAGCGTCACTCGACTCTTGCCCACTGGACTCTGCCTCGGAATCGAGTGCTCTTGCCTTACCCTTCCACGCCGCACTCTTTGTGGGAGACGGTGATGAGGTTGCTGGGGACAATGTTAGGGCAGGGAGTTGAAGATTGGTGCTTTCTGGCGTCGTCGTAGTTGTGGGTGTTGAAACCATCTCTACGCCACACATTCCCCCTGACCATGGCACTTTCTCCTTAGTCATAAACCCTCTCTCCGCACCAACCAACGGCCCAAGATCCACCGGCTCGGTTGAGGCCTCGCCATCCACAAACGCCGCCATCTGCGTCAAGGCACAATCCCTCGCACGCGCCCCACATGCACACGTTGTGAATGTTGATCCGAGAGCATGCAAAATGTTCGCCATCTGGTTCCGCAGATGATGCAACTGGTGTATTCTGTCGTTCCACCTGACGTGTTGATGGATCAAAACAAAAGGATGAGGGGGCAATGGTGCACTTACGGGAACATTTGTGGGCTCTCGATGAGGGCCGGAAGGCTGTGCACTGCATTTCCATCATCCCACTCCCAACCAAGCACCACCTCCTCGTGCGCCTTGAGGTCACGCAAAGCAAACACACCGAACGTGAGGGCTGGGTCTTGAGATCCACATATGACGGGACGAAGGACGGCATTGGGGCGGCAGCCGCTACGCACGAAGCGACTCCTGTCCCCAGTGATGCGTGAATCAAGAGCGATGTCCAGAGGTGGACCAAAGAGGTGGACGAAAGGCTTGGGCATACCGAGGTGTGCGTAGGAGTTGAGTGGGTCGGAAAGATAAGCCGAGGATGGGGTGATGGTGGATCTGTAGGGAGTGATGAAGTGCTCAGACGGGATGGGGGTACTTGTGTGCAAAGCATAGGACGGTGGGCGCACAGAGGGGTTTGTGTTTAGGGAAAGGGTTGGGTGAGAATAGGAGGAATACGGGATTTTCTGGATGATGGTTTGTGCTGGTGGGGTATTGTCAGGGAGTTGCACTGGGATGGCGTTGTCTTGAGTTGTCCGTAGAGCGGTAATTCCTCTCCAATGCTGAGCTTGTCGACGGAGTTTGTCCCGTGTGTCCTGCTGAGGGATGATGTCTTGAGTGATTGGAACATAACTATTTGTCCATGGATCGTCGATGTCGACATGCTCGTCTTCTGCTGGTGGTGGAGGAGGGGCGTTGATAGATGACCTGCGCTTGCGCTTCGGATTGCTCCCCTCGATAGCAGCTGCGCTGGCGCGACGAGGTTTCCTGTCTACACTCGGACTGGTCCTTGTCCTGGATCGATCCAGCTCTAACTCCTGGGCTCGTTTCCGCCGTGCTCTCTGCAATCTGACTGCCCGCTCTCTGTCGACTGGCCGTGGTGCACAAACCCAACAGTGCCATTCCTCCGGTATAGCACTCATAACGATGTCGAAGCAAGCTGTATGGCACCACCTAGAACAGCTGTCGCACGCAATCGAGAAACCGTCGTCGTAGCCAAAGCCACAAATGCAGTCAATTCCATCGGTATTGGATGACATTTGCTCTGTCGGCGGAGCGAGAGAAGTATTTTGTTTTCGCTTGAGCGGGACGACGGACGGAGGGGGTAAGTTGTAAGGGGAAAGACCAAGCAGTCCAAGTGCAGCCTCTGTCGCATCGTCGTTCATCAGACTGGGCGAAACAAATTAATGCAGAGATTTGGCCTGCGAGCGTAAACAGACGTCAACAACAACTACTAGTAATCGTCTACCAAGTTGTAACTGTTACAAAGTCTGGTTTACAGCGTACATCCGCTGAGATCCACGGTGCATGCCATCCAGCGTGCTGACAGCAAGGGCATGATCTTTTTCTGCACCACTCAATCGCTCTCTCCCCGAGTCTACTCGTCGGAACAGCTGTCCTACCAACACTTGCAAATATTTCAGTCATGTCAAAGATATGCAAAGGAGGGAAATGAACGGACACTCACAATGCGAGAGGAAAGTCGACGCCATGTTAGCCGTGAACATTGCGGAGAAAATGACACAGAACAGCCACACCAATCGATGTTGGGAGTACATTGCAAAACAAATGACCGAGGAGACAAGACATGCTATGCCTGCTCCGATTGCGACCATTGGATTCTTCGCCCAATCCCCTATCTCGTCCGCTGTTCCTCGGGACTTCTTCGAGACGGTGTTCAGAAGTGAAACGAGGATTGAAAAAGAGCCGAAGTATTGGAGGGTCAGAAGCGATATGACAGTGAACCTGCCACCGCAGCGAAGAATTGAAAGATGAACACAAAGTGGCCCATCGAGTAGATCGTCGATGGAGTATCGACGCGTAACCCAGAACCGCCTCCGACGAGCCAACTCTCGCTTAAGTTCCCGCAATACACGGTCTATTGCAGGCGCCGTACCGTCAAATTCTGCGGACAGCTGATCGACTAGGTCATTCTGATGCGCATCTCGCAATCGCAGTAGCTCTGGCCAACGAGTAATAATGTTCTGAATCTTGAGTGCATGAATGATGCCGAAACTTGTTCCCGAAATATCGAGTGCCAAACCGACAAAACCGAAGCCATTCGTAGTTATTTGAAGTGCAGTGTCGTTTTTGTCGAATGTGCTGGCGAGGATTTGTGCTTGGACTGCGGCTATGAATGCACCCTGCCGAGAGGGGGGAAAAACATATGGGCAACATTAAAAGCCAGAAAAAGTTGTGATCCCTCAGGCTCGTACCACGACAGTAAGTCCATTGATTACTTCTACCAAGTGCTTCTGTTCCTGAAACTCCTTCTCAAGAAAGATCTTGGCGCAATCGTTGTCTCGCTTCAGGAGGCTGAGAATTCCTGTTATCGTAGTGCGCACCAATTCCTGTTCTCTCTCAGAGGTGCTGGGAGGGCAAGGACTCGGAGGTGATTCCAAATCCACCCGGTCAGGTTGCGTGAAATGTTCTTGCGATCTGTTGGGGACATGACTGCCCATGTCATTGACCAGTGCCAATGTGCCTGGCTGCAAAATCCCTACTTAGTATGTAGTACATACGTATACATCACTGCCATATACCAGCGAGCCACGTGAAGAAAAAGCAGGAGAACTACCGTATACTGACCGAACAGACAATTACAGGGTTTTGCATAATAAACTGCAGATTCACATTCAAAATTTTTGTTTGTCTATGCTTGCATTGTTACATCTGTCACGCCTCGTCGTTGTCCATTCGCATTCTGCTCACCGCTATTTGCTTGAACGAATGCATCCCGGTCTTTCTGTCAATCCATACAGAAGCTGTAGACTTGTCCTGGGTTTGGTCAGGTACGAATTTCATCTTAACAGTCAAATTGGTGCCCCTCAATATACTAGTAGGCTTCAATATCCGTCTGCCTAACGGTCGTGTTCTGTGTTGTTTCGAGGAACAAGGCACAATCTTGAGGTACTAGTAACTTGGTCATATCATGATATCACTCTACTGATGGACATTCCAATTTCCCAACCTGTTAGTGGCTTGGATGGCGGATACAATCTACATCATACCATGCTCAGAGAGGTCTACGGTGAGGTACCACTATGGTTACAGGCACCCTTGATGTATAAAAGGCCATTTCACCACTGTAAGTATGGCCCACTGCAATGCCCCCTTTACCAAGACTGACAATTCGCCTTCCAGGATTGACTGCAATATCACCTAGTCGCGCCAAGACCTCGTCCATCTTGAAAGAGAATACTTCTCTTGGTGGTGGAGACATTCCTGCCTCTCGACATGGTGCTGTTTCACCAACAAAAGGTGCATATCATTTGCCCCCCTTGAATAATGCTTCCGACTGACATGCTTCCAGATGTTGGTTTTGAACGTAACAGTGCACATTACGGTGTCCTTGGTGAGTGTTTGGTAGCATTTAAATTTCATTCCATTGACGTATGGACTGAAGCCGAGAAGGTCAATTCGAACATCGCTGCACCCCCTCTTGTAGTTAGTCCTCGCCGACCATCTGAAGGTTGGCTCGAGAACCCATCATGGATAGGTATGTGTTGCAATGTCTTTGCCGGTGTCAACTGCTAACGCTTGTACCTTGAGACGGTGGCATAAATCCACCTCATTTCTATTACTCGCATGGCGAGATTGCATCTGCACTTCAAGCAGCGGGCCAACCAATTGCTCCTCAGCCTCCACCGACTGTTGATGAACCAGTTAATCCCCTGCCAGCAGCTGTTGCTGGGCCTAACTCGGCTACTGCAAATGACCCAGGTAAATATTGAATTCTTCACCCTGGGCCTATAACGTTCAAGTTGATAATCATTACAATATTTATCCAGGTCGTCTTACATCTGTTACAATGTTTTTTGATGAAATTGTGCCAGGCGCAACACGTACCTCAAAGGCCAAGCTCAAGAAGATGTCAGAGACAAAGTCTGACTACATTCAGTTTGATTCTCTGTCTCGCGTTGAGGTTGTTGATCGCATCCTCGAGTTTCATAACCTCAAGGACAAATATGAAGCAAGCCCTATTCATGGGCCAGAGTTCAAGCTTTGGTATGCGCAATCACCGTACGTGTTCCATTGTTATGAACTATTCGTATTCAAGCTTCGTTGCAGTGGTGGCAAGGCTGGTGCACCAACAATCAGTACTGACCATGACTACAAGATTCTTGTCACGGCGCTGCACCGAAAACCAGCCAGTTGTTCCGTGGGAATATCATTTGATCTCGACAATATTGCAGCTTTCCGTGTCCGTTCAAAAAGAGTTCGTTCTTCAATTAATCTTTGTCTCTTTCTCTTACATAAATGGCGATAGGCCTTGGCAATTGAAGAGGAAGACCTTATGGGTTCTGGGGGTGAGCTTACGCATGGTGAAAAGGTAACTTTAAACACGTCAAACATGCTTGATATATGACAGAAGTTAATGATAGATCCCGCGACTTGATATGTATGATGAGACGCAACAACTTCACGGCACAATTGCACTTCGCATCAAGCAAGAGCATACATGCCAGCAGCATCTTGGTGAGAATGGATCATCTGGTCACTGCTATGTGACGCCAGCTGGCCGGCACATTGGCCTGAATATGCGTCGGCTTTCACTGTGGGCTGCAGCATGTGTATGTATACTGAACCTTGATTCCGAGTCTTGCTATTGAGGATTAACTTTGATTCAGGCTGCCGGCGAAGCTACAAAGTATCACCCGCCAAATATCGCAGAATTTGATGGAGCTCAGGACGGCAGCACATCTGTCACTAGGCCTCGGGGACGCCAAGGCCCTTCAGCCAATACTGTCATGCTGACACCATCTGCTGCTGAGCAAGCAATGACGATGATGACTGCATTTTTTGCAGCGCAGGCCCAAGCGACACGTCCTGTTGCTCTACCTAGGGTGTCCACCCCACCGCATGCTCATAGACCTCACCATAAACACGTTGTCTCTTACCCACTTCCAACACCTTCTTTGGAACTTCAGCAATTCCTTGAAGATTTCCTTCAGATTAAAGGCATTGACGCTTGTGGATCCCAGCCAGCACTTTCTGATGCTGCAATTGTCCCTAACCTCCTTATGCACCTACCTTTAGCTCGAGTCATGGAGCTAACAATGCTTCTTGAAGGACACGCTCTTCTTTTACAACTTTTCGCCAAAGAGTGGTCTGCTAGTTTGGAAGACCAGCGTCGGCTTGACAACTGTATGTAAACTGTATTCCGAGTATATATAATGCTACTCGTCATACCAATACCAACTGAATTATCAAAGTATCCGATGTACATCGGGTTATCTTTCTATTCAAATGTAACCGCAATTGCCAAACCATCCGAGTGCATCCTCGCTACTGACAGCTAACAATGCCTGGTGAATAAGCCATGGACGGACATCTGCATTGACAGCCTCTTTTTCTTGCCTCCGAAGCCAAGCTTTCATGAATGAGAAACACTCTTCAATGGGATTGAAGTCAGGAGAGTAAGGCGGCAGATATATGAGTTTAGCACCTAGTCACAAAATTAGTTTCCATCAGAAAAAACTGAAAGGTCAGGGAGTTACAGACCGCATTCATCCTCAATGAAATGTCTAATATTTTCGTCGTGGTGAATAGAACAATTATCCATGACAACAACACTCCGTTCCATCGGAAACGGGTCAAGATGCGGGGCCTAACAATCTCATCAACATTGTACACATAAAGAATGGCAGTTCAATACCAAATTATTTCGTAGAAAATGTAGGAAACGTTCCCGATTGACAGAGCCTTCAAAAATGTCCACAGTCAAGAGACCGTCAAGGGAAAGTGCCGGAAGAATGGAGTATTTCTGACCCCGAAGGAAACTGGTCCGGCGGACACATGCTTGGCCAAGAGGTGCCCAACCGTAATTGCGAACATTGGTCTGATCATCGACACCAGCTTCATCAATGAAGAGAAGTTGCCGTGGGTCGTATTGGCCCATGACAGTCTGCCATGTTGTGCGTAGATGTTCATTGCGCTCTAGGGCCTCTTTCGCAATGATTTTTCGGGTGATAGAAAGATGGGCAAGAGCTCGAGAAAGCGTTGCTATTGATACATCCAAATTCCTACTCTCCTGTAGCTTGTCCTGGATTTCATCAAGGAATAGTCCAGGTTGCGAGGTCAATAGTCCATCCAGGAAGTCTAAATCCCCTCTCTCTAACAAACGCTTCCGACCACGAGGCCGTGCAATGGGGTTGAATGGCTGCTGGTACAGATGGAAGTTGTGTAGAATGGTGTGAACAGTCCGTTCACTTCTTTGCGAGAGCTGAACAATTTCTTTGATGGGTAGGTGAAGCTCAGTTCGCCATCGGATAATGCATTTTCGCAGCTCAGGAGCCACAGGCGGAGACATGCTCAAACGCCCAATGCTGCACTGCGAAGTGTGACAGATATAACAGTGCAAATATAGCCAAACAAAGTTTTTGAGCGGGCATCTGCAGTTTATTATGCAAAACCCTGTAAGCTCGAATTCGAGATAGTCACAGCCTGATGAGGCTCTTACCAGCACCGCTGTTCCGCGTGACGAGTCGCTACGTGTTCAAGAAAGCGCACAGCGGATCCACTTTCAATATGCCACGATTTTTATTGCCAACCACCGATGGACCCACCAAGAAACCGAGCACTCCTCATGAGTTTTGCCTCGAAGCCGTGGACAGGCCTCCTATACGGATTCCTCTTCTCGAGTATTCAACACCGTCCAAATCTTGGCAAATCTTCGAGAACCCAGCTCCCGACCTGAATCTGCCATCACCACCTCCTGGTGAACGTAAGCTCAACATTGTGTAAGTCTTCCCATTAAACATTTCAAATGCTGACAATGTCACAATGGTGATAGAACGTGGAATATATGGTTTTGTGACGAGTCAATGCCCCAAGATCGGTGGTCCGCCCTCTTTGCGATTCTGTTTCGTGGTATAGGAGACTTGGATGTCGTAGCCATGCAGGAAGTTACGCCAGAATCTTGGAATATCTTGCTCCAAATGGATGAAGTTCAGAGGGATTGGATTGTTGTTGATTGTACGTACACCCATCACTTGCCAACCCGGTTTTTTTCAGTCGTCTGCAGTCCCAACCGTGGTTGGCGATAGTGACTCCTGGTATGGTACTACCATGCTCATTCGAAGACATTGGTTGATTGTCAATGGATTCGACAATCTCACGGCTACGCTGGTGCGTTACCCAACTAATCAAGGGCGCTCTCTCCTGGTGCTGGAATTGAACGATGCCCAAGGAATTGCAGTGAGCACCTAATATTTCAATATGTTGATCAGAAGTAGTCAACAAGAACTACCAGCTTCGCATTGGTACCTCACACTTCGAATCTCTTTCCGAAGACAAGCCTTTTCGTCGTGCCCAATTCACGATTGCCAATAGAGCTCTTTCGCTCTCTCGCAATACACCCATCCTGAACGCCACAAAAGAAATGCTTTATGGTTCCCTTAGTATAAGCAGAACGACCACAGCATCCACTCCGCATGCCATCCTTCTTGGTGACACCAACATTTATCAATCAGCCGAACTCGCCCCCTTACTTGATCCTCCGCTTGGGTTGATTGATGCATACGCCGCTGTGCATGGGAATGGACATGGGGAAGGAAAGCCGGATGAAGTTACCTTTGGAACGACTTACCCAGTACGCTGGCGAGCCAAAAAGATTGATTACATATTCTTCAGACCCGGTAAATGTCCCGATTCGGCTCATTCGGTCTCGGACACAACGTCTATCCAGGACGATGTACCCTCAGCGATGAAGGCTTTTGAAGCACAGCTTCTGGGCGATGACCCAATTCCCGACAAGTCCTACACCCATGGGAGAGATGGCAAGCTGTACCCCTCCGACCATCTGGGTGTTTTCATTCGATTTCTCAACATGTGATACTAGAATTATCGGCAAAAGGACTCTGATACTGATGACTGATGGTTGTGCCATTGTAAGAGTACCTCAATTGAGATATTTCTGCACCATCCATGAACCCGTATTTACGCAAGTAACACAAGCAGTACTCGGTTGTCAACTAAAGCACACAGCCCCCAAGTCAGTATTCTTTTGCTAGAACCACACTCCCAAAGGCGATGCTGTACCTAACTTGTTACTGTATACCATCATTTTTATTTATTTAAATGTACAAGGAGGTCAGTGAATCACAAAAAGTCCTCCAGGGGGAAATAGATGTCACGAAAAGGGATGCAGAAATGCTGAGATTACACCGCCTTGCGTGTCTCACGAGAGATCGATAGTCGTGCAAACATCACGCAAATCCCGCCGACCATAATGGTTGCGCCGCTGAACAGGGCGGCAGCAAGGAATTCATTGTCAGGAATCCCTCTCCGGAGGAGAGCTGCGAAGCAAAAGAGTTGACATTCAGTGATGGGGCAAAAAGCAAAGAAATGAACGCGTAAGACCCACCACCAGCAATTGGCGCTCCCGTGAGCGTGCCAAAGGACATGATGAACCAGAGGAAGCCCAACCGCGAGCCAATGAGCTCCGGTGGTGATATCTGAGCAGAGCACGGCGGGAATAGTGAAAGAAAGGCGCCTGCGGATGTTGATTATTTTGTGGTTTCCACTATAAGATCAACATGAAGGATGACGAACCAGATCCAACGCCGTATAGGACAGCAAAGACGAAGATGGACGCTTGGCTTGAGGCAACCGTCCATGCACCCAATGTAACAATCGCGGTGAAGATCCCGCTTACGGTTAGAACATTGAACCTGTTTCGTTTCCAATTCGAAGATTAAATCGGTCATGCACGTAAGAATAGGTTGGAGTACAAACCTCCCCCACTTGTCCGCGATGAAGCCTATCATCCGACCCAAAGTGCTGCCGGCGTTCATGATAGGAAGCATATAAAATGCGAGCTCGGTCGACATCCCTCGATACATAGCAAAATCGCCGATAAAGAAGAATGGAATCCAAAGCCTAGTGCGAGCCATCCAACGTTGAATGTTATGCATATGATATCTAAGTGAAAGGCAGTTCACCCCCAGAAGCCAAAGAAGCTCGCCGCAACAAGCCAGGCGTAGGATTTGTCAGTGGTGACAGCGACGAGAGGCGCAGTCCACGCGGGGGGTTGACGTGGAGGGAGACGAGCCTTGATTAGGGCAACGGAGATGGCGAGGACGGCGATAGAGATGAATGCGACTGTACGGACGGTCCATCCGAAACCAATGCGATGGAAAAGATTGGCAAACATGATAGGGAATACGATGCCTGAGAAATATAGTATTTACAAAGAACCCACTAGAGGCACGAATGGGGCAAGGACGGACATACCACCAAGCCCAGCACCGGCGACGACAATGCCTGCGGCTGCTGCTCTACGTTTAACAAACCATTGACCGATCACTGCTACACATGGGTTATAGATCAGAGAGCTCCCGATTCCGAAAAGAATACCATGGCAGATCATCTAGACCGATGTTATGCTGCCAGTGCGGGAAAGACGAGGAGCAAGCACGTACCAACTGGTGATATTTCGTGAATATGGACACAAGGAACAAGCTTAGAACCAGAAGAAAGGATCCTATTACCAGGAGCCAGCGAGGTCCATAGGCATCGAAGGTTCTTCCGCAAAATGTTCCAAGAAAAAACTGCGTGATGTAGGGAATGAATCGGCGAACAAGAAGATGGGAAGCCACCTACGATAAGGAATAGTTGGATAGATCCAATCCAACTTATAGACTCTTTTGTATAGCCAGCCAGCTGGTTCATTGAATACTATCGGGACCGACAGCAGTGAGAATGAAGACGCATGACAAGAGGAAAACTTTAATTACATATTGTTGAAAGGTGCCATAACTGTTGCCTACAAAGTGTTGGAATAAGCCGGTTGGATTGACGAGGAAAGGAAGACTTACCCAGACCAAACTGAATGAAGAGGGCGAAAGAGGCCCCAACCACCACGCCCCATGCCTCAATCCCGCCATCGACCGGAGGGAGGACTTGGGAATCGACGCCACCTTTTTCATCAAAACCACCTTTGGTATCAAACTCTACCTTGGTATTGATACTTGAGCTTGAATCTGACGGAACCATGGTCGAAGAGGCCGTTTCAAGAAAGAGGAAGGGGGGCCTTTCGACATTGTATTTCTGGACTTTCGGGGGCTTGAATTGAGATGGCTTCTTGTTACACATGATGATTCGTTTGTGTCGAGGCAAAAAACGTATAAACCTATCCATTACTTATATGCCAGAGCATGAGTGTGTATCGTAATCCAAGTACGGGCAACGTGGACTGAACACAGAGCAGTGTGTAAGCCGTATCCATGGGTATACCAGTAGTCATTCTTCCTGTGTAGTAGGATTGTTTGACAGCCTGTATCAGATTGCCGTAGTCACAACCACAACCTCAAGCGCGTACGTAAAATTGCGGGTTTGTTGCGCCAACGTGCGGTTTCCCTGATCGCAAGCGAAGCAGATCATTCAAAGCAGTGCCAGGCCTCATAAAATTGGGTAATTCAAGGCGGTGATTTGGGACAATTCAAGTGACCGTAAACAGCGGGGAAGGAAGGCCGATGTTGACGCATTTTAGTACTGACGGCTTAGCTGCCAGGCATATTCGAAACCACAATTCCGCTGTCATGTGTGGGCCCAGAAACTTGCTTGAGAAATAATGAAAAGTCCTCCGAGAGTCCCAAGGTAGGATACTGAGAATTCGCATCACACAAAGTATATTCTTCTATGGCGGTGTGGTGGGACCGAACAGGGGCACAAGAATATACAATATGGCTGCTATAATATCAGGGATCATCGATCGTCGAGGCTGTTCTGCGGCTGCCAGTGGAATGTGAAATTATATTGCTTTTCACCCTTGATGAGCAGTTCAAGGTCTCCATGCAATATTATTAACATATCAATATTATTAACATATCATTCAGCGGTAGAGCTGAACCGGAGATAATCTGACTGTTGCTCCTTGTGAATACTTGTCAACAATAATATGTACCATCCTGGTTCACTGACAAAACATAGAATGTAAAGGGTGCATTTTATGATAAAGAATCAACCACTTCATCTAAAAGTCGTACACGCTTGCAGCCTCATTAGGCCTCACTTCTGACCGTGGTGCTGCTTGCTGATTCCGCAGTCGATTGACAGTCCAAACATCGCCATCTGAGTCGTCAGATCACTGCGATTCGAATGCAACGTGTAAGCACAGTACTTACGCAGATTCTCAGGTCTGGAGCAAACGTCAACGTCAAGGAATTACTTTCGGAACAATAAACGGTCCAAGTGTTGCCATGTAGCAGGTTGACCGACGTGTCGCGACCTGCGTAGGATAACTGTACCGTCGAAAATCAGAGATAGTGTGCAATTGAAGATCGTGATAAAATACGCCTCGTGCACTCCATTTTCAGGAGAGGCTGTGAGGGTAATCATTCCGGTCTTAAACCAGTCAGAACGAGTCACCAAAATAACCAAGAAAGGCTATGGGTTCTCGAAATGCCTGTGCCAATGATGCTATCTGCAGAGCAGGAGAGACAGTAATAAAATATGGACTCATACGCGAAAGCAAAGATGGTAAAATGACTTGCCTAACACTTGCCCAAGGAAGATATCAATCAAGAGGGTAGAAACCGACTGTCGTTACGGGTCTACTAGACTTGTAAATCTTCCCCGGCCCCCGCAACAGTGACACCGGGGCTAATCAGATCAACACTGGACAGTGGGTCGTCCTTTGGATAATGGGAATTAGAACAATAATTGGAGCAACGAGATCTGCACCTGTTTGGTACCTGTCAACCTGTGGCCATGCCTTGACAGGTATACCACGAACGGCCTCAACAACCCTGTGAACAACAATTCCCCTTACACAGCGGGCTAACACGCCGTCTTCCTTGATCTTGCAATGCACAGCTTCGCTCCTAGCGTCAGTTTGAGTCCGTTCCTATGTAGGTGCACTCTATTTAATCTGGGTGGACATTCCGTGGATCCACCGCCATTCACCACCAAACTTGTTCATCATGCTCAAGGTCCCTGTACCTATTCACGCCAAGCGTCCTCTTCCCACTGTTATCCCGCCTTTCATCACTCCTATCAGCAGCGTCGACTCAGATGTGCCCAAGAAGCAATTCTTCATCCATTCCGGTAGCTTTAGGAACGTGGCGATCTCCGCCCTCCAAAATATCCTCTTTCTGTTGCGGATCGCGAGTGTGTTCTTTTCTCTTTTACCCATTCAACGCATCATCTCATTGTGTTCCCTCATCAGAATGGAAGGTCGCGTCTGCCAACCAGGAGAAGTTTGTCCGGAGTGAGCAGCTCCCATATTGTAAGTATTCCCTTCCTCATCACAAGCATTCATCTCGGCTTATCACAAACCGTTTTCTCATTTCTCCAGTCAGCCGTGTTCCGGACGAACGACTTGTAGCCTGTCTCAACTCCGCCATCGACGAGATCTTCTCCAACTCTGACCAGGTCGCCCTCCGCCATCAGGCTCGCTCCGTAGTGCAGCAGCTCATCAGGGCTAGGACGGTAACCGAGATGGTTCGCGGCCTCGAATCGGCATTCAAGCTCGACGTCGAAGCCCTCGAGGCCCTTGGAGGCGCCAAGTACGCCACTATCTCTCCAGACGACGCCTCCGGCCCGGCAGGCTCGTGTGGTCGACGTTCTCACTCCCGCGCTGCGTCCCGAAACTCCATCAGGTCCATTTCCCCTGCTCCTTCTACCTCTTCTTCGGACACTAGCTCGGCCACTTTCTTCGATCAACAATCCAGTCCACGCCTGGGTGGATCCCAATCCCCACCTTTCAACGAAAGGTTCCCCACCTCCGCTGTCGATCCGCACTTCACTTTCTCCATTGCCCATCATCCGGAGAGGTTGGTGGTGAGCTGGCCGGTTAGTTTTCTTTTTCCTCTTCGTGGTCTATGAAATTGTGTACTCATTTTACGGCTCTTTCCCCGCATTCAGGCCGTATTTGGCGACAGCTTCTTGCAGGCAGCCACCAATGTCGCACAAGCACTTCGAGAGGATCGGAAAGATCCAAGCTTTGTTGATTTCGTTGTAAGTTCCGTGTTTATACCATGCATGTCTGCGACTCACCTATTTTATAAGGCATTCCACCTTGGATACGACCTGCTCAGCCAGGGTGTCAACCCTTTCAATCCCCTCGAATCTCGATTCCTTGGGACAGTCGGCTTCCGGAAGGACACACAGACATACGTCAGTCTGACCGACCCAGGGTATGTAACGATAATTTCACATTTATCTTGGCATAGTGATTCAACCTTGTGTTACTCAGAGATGGACATGTTTTCGGAACAACAAGGAAGTCAAGGTGGATGCGTGGGAGCATAGTCCATGTTGAACGTGAGTTTGTTATGTGCTTTATCGTCACTTCTCATTGTCTCACTGCTTCGTGGTTCTAGACCTGGAAAGGCCTCAGAATCTCTCTCGAGAGGCTATAGAGTCCTATCGCATTCCATCCATCCTCGACTTCGCACGCACTCGCCTACACACTGGTCTCGAGGCTCCAAACACTTACTTTGTCGGCCGCGCTCTGAAGGATAGTGGCGAGTTTGGCTTTGATTTCATAAAGGTTAGACACTGTGGCCCATATACTTTGTCCCTTCATGGCTCATCGTTTCTTGTCATGAATAGGTAGTTAACACAACATCTTCAGCCGCAACAGCAGCCTTCCAGCTCGGTGCCGCTGAGTGTAAAGTGGCCATGGATGGACTGAGAACATCACAGATGGTTGCGTACATGCGGGCACTTGCAGGCCACGCACTGCGCAATCACAGGCAATACTTGTCAGTACTTGACAATGTATCACTCCCTTCAATCATTACTCACATGATTTCGGTGTTGTAGCTCAGCGGCCTTCAATCTGAATCATCCGATTGTGGATGATCTGGAGCCCAACAAGGATGGCACACCTCGTCTGATCTTGGAGCAGATGGACATCGGTCGACGTGGTATTGAGCTTGCAGCACTGGGGGGTTTCGACAAGTGCACTTGGGACGGAGCGGCTGATAGTTATCCATCCCATTGTGAGTCTGGTCATTTCTGTATCCCCTGTACTTTGCTCAAGATATATCTTAGGCATTATTCTACAGCTCGGATTCCAGAATGCTCTCGAGCTTGTGCATCAGGCCCACTCTGTTGGCCTGACTACGTACATGTCCGCTGGCTTCAAGTTCCATAACATTCAAGATGCTGTCTTATCTGGGGTTGACGGAATAGGTGATTGTTTACGTTTCCATTCAAATCAACATTGTGAGCTTACTATGACCCTCCATCGAACTCAGGTATCGGAGGAGCCCAGATCTTGCGTTACATGGACGGCGCATCGGGTATGCACGGACCTTATGTGAGTAATTGTTTGACACCAACGTGTGTTCCGCCTGAGGGCTGAACTTCCTTAATGATTATAGACCGAAGAGCACATCGACAAGATCACAGTTGCACGTGACAACGCAGCCAACTCGGTGCGCGGCCGCGGTGCCGCACTCCTCGCACGGCTCGACCAGATGCATTTTGAGGGTTCCCTCAACGAAGACGAGGCCGCCGCGCGTCCTGAGCTTTACGACGCCCTCCACGCAGCCGACGAGTCTGAGATTCAGCGGATCCTGTGTGACGATGACGCAGTGCAAGACGTGCTCGACATCGAATGTGATGGCGAACGGCCATGGTTAGGCCGCGCGAAGCGACTACTCCGAGACGAATACCCTCTGCTTCGAAATGGTTCCGAATCGGTGGCTAATGGAGATGAGCTTTGGGCGGACTTTGTGCTAAGCTTGAAAAACCTGGTTGACTCTGAGGACGAGCTCGGTTTGTATGCGTGAGTGCCTACACCCGCAATCATCTTGTTTTTGTGAAGCTGACACCGCACCACGATAGCTATTACCAGTCAGAGCCTTGGAAATCATTCAGGCAGGGATACCGAGCTGGCGATGCCAAGGTTTGTTAATTGCCTGGTTCTTCTTATCTTTGATTCCAACTAACCCAATTCCTCTGGACTTAGTACTACCAAGGCGAGACCCGCATCGGCCTGAAGATTACTCCATATTCTCACTCCGAAGCAAATGGCGTCTGAACTCTGAACTTTTCAATACATTTTCCCCATCTTATTCGAAAACGTTCTGGAACGTTTTCCTTGGGTTTCACAAAACTTTACCATATCTCACTTATACGCCGAACAATTTGTTTTTAGTATATAAATCTCCATCTCCATCATATGCTCTTCCTTATCTTAGTCTACGGACTGACCGCATAGTTCTACTATTCATTAGTTCCCACCTGAATCTATATCTATTGAAATGCATTTTCTTGCAATTCCTTCATAGCTTTAGACCTTGGATAAATCTATATGCGACCTCTTTGTCCTTGTGTTATCTTCACTTGAATTTCTGTATTTGAAGTACAGTATCCAGTGCCCTGCACAAGCATTTATGATCTGCCTGACTTCTCATTTTGCCTCGAAAAACAGAATTCCCAGCCCAAACTACCACTCTGACTTCGATGGACACTACGCCCCAATCGCAAGGGGAAATGTCGACACAGCCTCAGCCCAGCATTTCAGCTTCCAATCTGGATGTCGCTATGACTGACAACAACGTCTGTGTATTGTCCTGTCCCGCTGATGGCTATATCTGATATGGCTCGAAAACAGATTCGCGAGACAGGCAATACGACCCAATTGCAACCGGAGGCAGCGACGCCGCCTAATGCACCTATGGCTGGACCTAGTCTGACGTCCCAACAAGCAACCGCATTGTTTCAAGTTGGCATGCGTAACGAGGTCTGTTTACTTTTCTTCATTGATAATGACTATTACTTACGACTCAGAAGGGGAAAGGCAAGAATCGCGCAGTCCCTCTTACAGCACTAGCCCAATCGACGATTCTGGGTTCGTCGGACAATATGCCCCAACCGCAAGCAGCGACATCGCCTGACGACGACTCTCGTGAACTCATCTGTCTCGTTGAAAACGATTCCAATGTTTTTCAGGTCAAGGCGCCTGTCAACATAAACGTCATGGAGCTGAAGAAACTCATCCATCTGGAGAAAGACAAGGGTATTCTGCGTGATGTCAATTCTTCTGACCTTATCCTTTGGAAAGTGAGTGCACCCTAGATTATAGCGAACAGATTGTGGCTTACTATACCCCGTACCAGCTCAAAGTCCCTATCGCTATCAATCTCTCACGCGATCTTACTGAACGCATCAAAGAGCAAGGCGAGGTCTCAAATTTTGCCGAGGAGTTGGATGAACCTATCGACAAAGTGTTGGATATTTTTCCACAACAACCTTCTGGGAATGATCTCCACATTATTGCGAAGCTCCCGGCTACTGGTGAGCTCAGGTTGGATCTCACCTCCGAACATTGTTAATGATCCCGTCTCTTCTCTTCTTCCTTTCCACGCCACTCAATCTTCTGAATACCCACGGCTCCCCCCGCCTTGCCACCGTTGCTGCGACATCTGGTTTTGATTATATCATCGCTCTACGATCCGTTCCTTCATTCCCTTCGACTTCTCCAGTTTCCCGAAAGCATTTGCTCTCTCACGCAACAGAAGAGAATGAGCACGCCGCCAAGAGGCCGCGGGAAAGTCGAGGCACGTATTTCTTCCAATCCGTTCGGCACATACTGATTGCTGCATACGGCTGTCTACTCAAACGGTTTCATATAGATGAGCCAACTCAAAATCTATGTCAACTTCACAAGCTGTTTTGGGGAGTTGCGCAATCGCCCCATTTCCTCACGTTGAAAACGAAAATATCCAATTTGAGAACTCTAGAAACTGACGGTGAAGTGGAGTCAGACTTCACTGTTATCAAACTCCCCAATGGCGTGAGATTTCCTCATGGCCACTCTGCCTTCCTCGTCACGACTACGTATGAGACATTTTGGAATCTCCTGTCTGCAGATGATAAGGATTGGCAGTTGCGGCTAACCTCTGATCAACCGCATAGTCACCTATCCCACTCGACGGTCATTAAAGGTCAAGCCGGGATCGGTGAATTCTTTGCCCTTTTCGTGTTTTCGGCCTGCTGAAGTTGGCATGTTACGATCTCAGGAAAGACTGTCTTCCTAAGTTATGTACTAGTCCGTCGACTTCAGGCGCGGCTGGTCACGATATATTCCGATGACCATAAATATGCTTATGTGTTCGATGAAGACGGCGTGCGGCAAGTGGATCTGAAGAGGTTTTCTCGCATTACAGAATTGGATACCGACCACCGCGCTTGTGCTCTGGTCAACCTCGGCGACAAAATGGAACAAGCTCCTTTACATTTTTATCCTTCCATTCGTCGGGGCAGAGTGGTTGTCGCTACCTCAACTAACCTGAAACATCTGGAGAATTTTTCGAGAGAGCATATAGCCAGTAGTTATTGCATGCCAACATGTGGCTGGAGCGAGGTTTATTGCAGTAGGTGGGTGCCAGGTTGACTTATTCCTGTTCCTTCACTCTGAGTGCCATTCCAGCCTTCTTTTTGTTGGGAAACTACCCCCGACCCCTGTAGATCATAAGCACAAGGAAAGACTCCGCGACGCATATACGAAATTTCGTGGAATTCCCCGAAGATGCTTCTATACATTTTCAGAAGATGCGATGACGGCCCACGCCCAGGAGATCCAGTCCGCAATCAACAAGATAAGTTCAATGGAAGACTTTATACGTTCCACGTCCGGTCCTTTTCCAGAAAAGGCAAGTAGCAAACTGGTGAGGATCGAACCAGAAACCGGTTGGAGGACGACGTACACTGAATTATTGAGCGACTATATTGCGAAACGGGTCTTCGATAGAATCGCCCTTTATAAGACCATCACAATCTCGGAATCCATCGAAAACTGCCTCAGCAACCCTGATTCTCGTGGATATGGTGGAAAACTGTTTGAGCAAGCTGTACACCGCAAATTTCGTGCCGGTGTTCGACTTGATCCGATCAATCTTACACCTCGAGCGCCCAAGATTTCTATCGATATTATCAAATGTCACAACGAGGCCGATGGTTACTTCCATACTCTTGCGGTTCGAGCTGCCAAGGGGTCCCGTGCCGTCCATAACGAGTATCTCAAGCGGTACCTGATACTCATTTCGAAAACGAAGGAATCTGTGGATGCCGTCTGGATTTCTAAAGCCGATACTGTATTCTTTCAGATGACGGTGAGGCGCGATCACGGACTAAAGGGCCACGGTGTGATCGAGCTGCTAGCTGAACTGCCTCACGAAGCGAAGAAACATTTGTGTATTGTATGGGTGGTTCCGGATGATGACGAGCGAACAAAAAATTTCAAATTGCAGAAGGTAACATTTCCCGTTGGGACACCTGAGGCACAGATCAAAGCGGTGTCAGGTATTCATCAATATCTCTGCTACTATAAACTCAAAGACTTGTAAGTCATAGTAATGCTATTGGTGTGAAATGTAGGCATTCTTTTGCAGTTTGAGGTCTTTGTACTTCAGATTGGGATAGTTCGAAATTTTGGGCTCGATACTGATGGAGGAAAAAATAAAAATAAAAATAAAAATAAAAATAAAAATAAAAATAGGATAAAATCAGTATCTGCATTGATTGATCAAGCTTGATGAACAACTCTGGTGAAAAGCAGGCTTGGCCTTTAGGATCGATGAGAGCGGTGGGCGACTGCGGCGGTGGCTGTTGCTGCTGGTACGAGGGAGGGGGAGTGGAATCGGATCCAGGGACGTTCAACGGAGCTCCACACTGAGAGCAGAAACGGCCATGGCCTTGCACACCACACTGAGAGCGGAACACCATAGTCGAAAGGCCCAGCGAGCAGGTTGTGACGTGTGACGGTGCCACAACCCTAACCCAAAACTGAGGTCTGCCTTTTAATAACCACCATTGATGTCCTCACCTGACACCACTGAGCCTTCCGTCCACCCAGCTAACCCCGTAACTGACAACCGTCTACGGCGTAGACGAGGGCCCAGTGTTCGCTACAGCCGCGAGCGTGAGAGAGTACACTCTGGCTCCTCCGCCCGCGACCTTGTCCACCTCCTTGTTGCTGAAGAGTATGAATCCAGGCAGGCGCGAAGGCTCCTTGAAACTGCTCTTCACCGTCTTGACGCAGAAACTCGTCGTGCAGATGCGGCAGATGCTCGCGCCCTAGACACCGCCCAGCGCTTCCACGCACTTACTGATAACCTGATGGCGGCCCAACTCGAGGTATCCCGTGTGAAGGAGGAGCTCGGGTTGTATAAGATCCAGCTCGACACTGCACAGAAAGAGATATTTCGTGCTCAAGAAATCTTGCTTGCTGTAGAGGCACAGCGGGATGATGCAGAGGCCGCTGCGGCCAAGGCCCGCACCACAGCGAGACAAATCAACGAGGAACACATGATGCACACTGCCCGGGAGGAGGGACGCAGGCTTGGCTTTCAAGAAGGGCTCCGTCGAGGCCGTCAGACCGGATATGATCAAGGACGCGAGGTCGGCTATACTGAAGGTCGTTCGGCTCCACGCAACTTAGCCAGTGCCCAACCTGAAGGTGATGGCGACGGTGATTCTGAAAACTTCCACCAAAACTATGACATGCCTCCTACGCAATCCCCAGTCTACCCCGAGTCCATTCGTATTCGCACGCCCTCAATCACAGGAAACATGCCCCACGATGCATCTATCGACCCCAGACGTAGTACAACCTCTGTCCCTTTCGCTCCGGATACCACTAGTCCTGGTACCACACGAACATCCTCCATCCGCCCTCAAACCCATACCGAGACACGACCACCCTCGGTCCCCCCTGATGGCCGGAACCATTATGACGGCAACCCTAATCTACCTGCTATTTCGGTCCAGGCCAACACCAACACTGTCCCGGGGACTAATGCACAGATTGATGGCCAGGTCCAAAGGCAAAGCCAAAGTGACAGCCAAAGCCCAAACTTGAGGAGATCAGGCACACGCCCACGCCGCCGGTCATCTCCCGAGTCCTTGAGCTCGACGACCACTGGTTTGTCGCAGCTCGACCTCATCTCATTTCCCAATCCAAGCCTTACATCTGGGCGTGCAGCGAGTACAGGACGGAGCGCCGGTGGTAGCGGCGCAGGCAAGGAACGTGAGAACGTGCGCGGGCTGAGTGTCATTCGCGAAGACGCGAGCAGTCCCGCCCGCAGTGTCCGTTCCAGTACCAACATCAACTCACATGCAAATGCAAGCGGCAACCCCTCTATAGTGCCATTCACTGATGTAGGAAAGCCTGCCCCCAAAAGATCGAGTAGAGAATTGGATGGCCAAAATGCTAGATCACAATATTCACATCCCGAGTGGGTGGAGGAGTGGCGACGAGCGGGAAGCGTCGAGGTATTTTTATTCCTTGGCCCGCTGTGACTTTCTGATCGTGTTCTCTAGAACCCTGCGAGATCCTCCCGTGCAAATGCTCCATCCATGCCACCGAACAGTGTTGACTCTACTATGCACCGTCATACACATTCTGTTGAGTCGCGGTCGGAGAGATCAGGAGGTCGAGGGAGGGTTGCTTCGTCAAGTGACAGCATTACAATTGATGTTGTACCTCCTGTACGTCTGCCTCCATCTCAAAGCACCCTTGTACTTTATACACTGACACTAACATCGCTACGCTTCAGTCCCATTCGTCCTCACACACCAACCATCCGCACTCCCCTTCACTCTCCCAATCCTTTCCAGGATCCAACCATCTCCTGAGCCCCAATTCCGCACATATCAACATATCACTCCCATCTGGATCACAACCCCGCCCATCGCACCCACACAGCGTAGAGGTGCCAACCGTCCCGAACTCGCCTGCGCAATCTCAGACACAACTCAGGTTTACATCTCTTGAACGACAGTCCACACCTGCAAGCGGGGGAACTGGGGCTCCCTTCAACGCCACCAATGGAGATGCCGTACCAATTCTGCCATTTGGACATGCCAACGATGTTCCATCTGGGCCGCCTGTTATTCCGGGTAACGCGGCGTTTGCTAGAGGGCAAGGTAGCCGGAGTCGGAGCCGTAATGGGGTGTCGAGGGAGTTTTATGCAGTTGCGCCCGTGCCCGAGGGCGCAACATACCCCGATCTCCGTGCTAGCGGAGGTTCTCGAGGTATTGATATGGCACCACCGCGTCCAGGCACGCAATATCGGCACAGCCCTGCTCCATCCACGGGGACATCAATTGCCCAAGAGAGTGCTAGGACGGAGTTGCATCGTGTCCCATCGAATGCATCGATTTCATCCAGTGGAAGTTATACTAGATTTGATCGAAGCACGTACCTCGATCCTGCATATTACGCACAGGAGCGGGGGCGAGCGCAGACGTAGGTCACGGTGGTGGACGTTCTGCGAACGTTACCTCGTTGCAGCGATGAGGACAGGAGATTATATGATTATTAGATATATGAATGTTGTTTATCGGTGATGGGCGAAGATTTTTCGCCATCAAATAATGTTAATCCTATTATGTCCGTCCGTCACCGTCACCCTCAGTAAACTCGCAATAACGTCAACTGTCTCTCCATCATCCAATCCTACGACCAGGCCGCACCACAACAGGCATTAAGTACATCAGCAAAACCGGTTTTCGGTCATACTTGCGTCCGATGTGTGCGAAGAGATGCCTTGAAGACGACGTGAGGGATAAGTGCGGAAAGTTTATGGCCCTTGACCCCATTGAATGCGTTTAGTAAGACTGCGAAGAGTTAGGAAGAAAGTGTGAAGGCTGGACGCGCTGTTGTGGGACAACTTCAGTCGGCCTTCTTCCTTACCCTCACTCATCCTTCAGGACGTCGTCGTCTCGTATCAAATTCGTCTTCGCCATTGTCCGAGTCATCGTCACGGTGTGTACCCTCCTACCTCTCTTCTTTGCTCTCGTTCAAGTGTCTCCGTCTACATTGCGCTCCTCTGTGTTCTTTGACCAAATCTCTCCTTTCAAACCTCCCTTTCAACCTCCCTTTTGTCACTCTTCCTGCCTTTGCTCACATGGCTTCATCCTAGGCATTGCACTGTCGTCTGCTCTTGACCTAGTCCATTCGTGCATATCATTTCGTTCCCCTTCCTTACTCTAGGACATCTCTCAACGATGCGAAATCGCTACTCTTGAACCAATATCGTTGGCATCTGCCGAAAGCACAAGGCAGGGAATTGGCGTAAAGGGGGCTACTGTGCTATATCGTGAAATATCGCAACCCCAAAACGCTAGGGCCTGAAATTGCAACTCAAGAATACATCTTCGGCTGTGGAAATCACAGTCAGACAGGTCATGCGTACCACGTATTCCCGAAATAAAATACTGCTTTCAAGAAGGACGGACAATGTATTTGGTCATGGAACGTATCACGCTCATGGTCTTCCCCCCTTCAGACCTCATCGAGAGGGTAGCAAAGGCTCTCAAGTGGCTTTCGGACCCTTGGGAGGCAGGTCACATCCGCCATAAAGTCTTTAACGACTTCAAGGCACTTCTACCTTTCTTGAGCGTCGATGCCCTGGAGTGGTATTTTGGAGACAGTGCGTCCATGCATATGTATTTTCTTGAGCATGCACCATTCGCTCATATGTAATCTGGGACAGGTGTGCAAGATGCTCCCACTCCCGCCCCAGATCAAGAATAAGGTGTCTCCTGTCACGATCAGAAAGGATCGCCTGATGTTCACGCAGTCCGACATGGACCCCAGCAACTTTGCCGTCGACGAGCGGGGTCAGACGGTTCTCATGGATTTTGGGGAGATAGGGTGGTTGTCCGAGAATTTCGTAGCATATACGATGTCTACACACGATGGCAGCCTCGGCCCCATTGTCAACTCCTTGGGTTTGTCGAACGGTTCAAATGCTTTGATGGCCAAGATCCGTGGGTGTTTGGGGATTGTTTCCGACCCGAAACTCGGTACGTCAACTTGAACTTGATGTGGGAATTAACTAATGTTCACCGTAGGCCTGAACGAGGACGGCTATCCCATTAATGGGACCAGCAAAAAACTAGACCAAGGGAATAAGGATATACATTCTCGATCTCCAAGTTAAGCCTAGTATGTAAATACCTTTGCTCGCTATAGAAGTTGAACATGTAACTAATCTAAAAACATAAGGTTTGGGTTTTCAGGGTGAGTAGCTTCCACAACTATTGTTCTCAGCCTTCGTCTACATCCCGTTCATCTATCATGAATCACACGCTCTCCATGCCCACTCTCCTCCTCAAGTGGTTATTTATCATGAATTGCTATCTCGCCCGGATACGGTTTGTTAGTCTTGGTTTCTTGTCCTATTGTAGGTATAAATATGTAACTCTGGCCATGCTAGACCTAGGGCCAACCTAGAATTTGGCAGGGATCCCCACAGCTCCCAGGCTGGACTGACGGAGGAGGATCAGCCTAGCCAAGAATCAGGTAAGACCACATATCACTAAGGCCAAACATGGTTGGCCAAGCATACAGATACATCATATCTGCAAAGAAAACCGACTAATACAAAAATTTGGACATAGCGAACATAGATGGCCAGCCATGTTCGGACAAGATAATACCACAATATTATTTGACAATGCGAACATGGCTGGCCATCTATGTTCGGTTAACCATAATTATGATCATTGAAATTCATATTCTTGACTCTGAATAACAGCACAAATATTATATTGTATGAACAATAAGACGCCAATCAGGCAAAGATGGTCCAGAAGATTGGCACTGTAGAAAAGCTATATATTGAGGTGTAATGCCCAAGTGTGGACCCAAAGTTCTAGCTGCAAACCATCATTAAGTTCACCAACAACACTGTCAAAATTTTCAACGTCAATATGGTGAGTCGTGATATAAAATGAATAGAAGCCATTGAGGGATGCATGCTTCAGGGAGAAAGATCAGAGATAAAAGCAGAGATATTTGAGGGCGACAGAGAGAAGAGGAAATTAAGAGCCGATGATGTACAAGGGGAGATGGACTATTGTTTGAGTTGGCTAAGGGAAGTTTCAGAACGGTTAAAGATGAAGGAAAATAAAATGGAGATGGACGAGGAGTTTGGCAGGTTGAAGGGGGTGAAAGAAGAGCTGGAGAGCTACCTTGGGGACATTTGTGAGAGGTTAGACCGACTGCGAATCCGAGCGCATTTTGGATATGACAAAAGTGAGTGAGGATAATCTGATTGACGACTGAGCTGAGGGTTATGGCAGAGTTTCCAAGATTGACGCAGGATCTGTTTTATAAATGTTGGGAAGAAGAAACGAATTGATTCACAAGATGTATATATTATTTGGAAGTACAAAGTCATGCATTGAAGGCAATTTAGTAGCGCAATTGTTACTGTAACTTCAATAAGATTCATCAAGAAAACATTGGCGAACTTAGCTGACCGACTAACTCCGGGCAAGAAACTGGTAAACAGGTTGACATAGCTACAGCTTGGCGGACTTAGCTGACCAACTATCTTTGGGCAAGAAACTGGTAAGCAGGTTGACGTAGCTACAGCTTGACGAACTTAGCTGACCAACTATCTTCGGGCAAGAAACTAGTAAGCAGATTGATGTAGCTACAGCTTGACGAACTTAGCTGACCAACTATCTTCGGGCAAGAAACTGGTAAGCAGATTGATGTAGCTACAACTTGGCGAACTTAGCTGATCGACTATCTTCGGGCAAACAATAAATGAAGACCTGCATGCACAAGACACCTGTAAGTGGGTTGAAGTAACTAAAAACTGGGTGAACATAGCGGATCAACTGTCTTTGTGGGACCTTCTGGGTAATTTTAAAAAGATTGTGAAGTTACATGGCTTGACGCATATGATGGGGAATGCTTGCTTGCCATCAATATAATGACAGCTTTGGTCAAGCAGTAAAATGTTGATGAATGCTAAGAGATACATAAGCTATTGGCTCCCTCCTCAAAGTGGTACAACTGTGAGAAAGACTTAGCCTCAAACCAAGAGGCACTGTCATGATAGAAGGTTGCCATATTGCCCACGCATATAGAATGGTGAATGATATAAGTCATTCAAGTTTGGAGAAAGATTTCATTACTTTAAATGGATGCCCGAACTTAGATGATCGGCCATGTTCGGGCTGGACCCAAGCCATGAGGCAGACATGTGGCGACCTCATGGCCATGGTGAGGAAAAAAAAGATTTTGCCACACCCTCAGCCCTGTTTATTCACCACCACACCAGACATTATCATCGCTCGTAGATATTATTATTTTATCATTCATCATCATGGTGAGTGTTATTATCATATATGCGACAATATAGTGTCGTCTCGGCTGAGTTTAGAGAGCAGGCCAAGCAAATCCAGGCTGCCGAAGAAATCAGTTCGCAGGTATTGGGAGCTGATCAAATGCGTCGAAGCTGCTTGTTGGGTTATGGCAAGATGGACATTCTCGACTCGGAAGTCCCATGTTTATTTGGGCAGTACAACTTCCGGCCGCTGAATGTGCGAGAAGGAAAAAAGCTGATGCGATCGATGTTGGAGAATGGGATTCAGAGATACATGGAGAGGAATGCGATACCGATTTTGGTGGAGAAAAATTGGGTGAATAGTGAGAGTTACACCGATGACGCGAATGCAGGGGAGGACTTGCCCGAAATCGTGTGGACTAAGCACGGGCGGAAGCAACTGCATGTCGAAGCACCGGCTGGGAGACATCGACATTACGCGCTCCAGCAATTGCTTAGGAAGCTTGAAGCAAAGCGGAAGGCTGCAGAAAAGAATGGCGCAGACTCGAGTTCACCGATTAATGAAGAATACAAGGCGAAATCGCAGTGGATGATCACGCTTTACGATGCCAGTGAGTTGTCATAACATGTGAATTATTATTGAACTACTGAGTCCGTTAACTGCAACAGGAGCGGTTAGAGCGGCAGGTACGGTAGTGACCGACTTGCTATCTCGAAATGAAACGCTTCATGTGTATTTTGAGACGGCGGAAGAAAAACTGAGGTCGACATTCATAAAGATTGCGGAAGCAAAGCTTAAAGGACGTCAGGAATACAAGGATGCCGTCAGTGCGGCGCTCGAGTCAGTTAAGAACACCAGTGCATACGTCACGCTCTACAGCAACGAATACTTTATGTCGTTTTACACCACGATAATTGGCCTCGGTCAACCATACTATCACTTGACGTGTATGAAGTTGGAGTGGGGAAGGACGGTGTTCCGTGGTGCGTTTGGCGGGGTACGTCCATATAAAACTAGATCTTTTGAAAAGCTACTAATGAACAGAATAGCAACTTGCGCAGCTCACCGAACACCTCAGCAAACAAATGCAGTTTTGCTTCTCCCCAGGTGAATTCCCCAAGCTGAAAGAGATCAAGGCGCTGATTAATAGTAGTAAGTTTGTGACTCTGTCCACTCTAGAGCTAGAAATATCTAGGAATATCTGGAAATGTGATGTTATAAAAGGAGACAAGCATGCCAAAATGCGTCTAAAAGCACTATATAGCAAGATGGTATTAAAACATAACCAGGAAATGTGAACAAAACAGGGATAACCACATATTTACAGAGATACCCAGAATGTGATCGATATCTAATGATTTGCCACAATACATGATTCCAGGACAAAAGTAACGATATGTAATATTCACAAGCAATGTCAAGAAATGTAAGAAAACAACGCGAAGATCGATCACGAACGATCTTCGCCACCAAAGACACCTGCAAAAAGAACTTAATCAAATACTAATAAGGCAATAAGGAACCGAAAGACTGGGACATGCAGTAAAGTTATGTATATAAGAAGGAGAAATTGATAGATTGAAGAAATAGGCTCGTATCTAAAACGATGAACTCTGACAATACGAAAACATCTCAAAACGAACAAGGTCAACTGGTGAGTGTTGTGGTTAACAAGATAAATCCAAGAGATATATGACAGAGCTACAGGATGTGCGTACGATGTCCACGAAGGTTATCAAGGATGAGGAAGGAACAGGACTCGAAGGGCATAAAATAGAAGTTGATGATTTGACGGGGGAGATGAGATATTGTGAAGATAGGAAGTAAAATCAAAATACAACTACTAATACTGAGAACCAGAGGGTAGACTGCTCGTCGATAACGAGCGAACAGTTTCGACTGGGGAGTCTCTTCAGTATCCTCTAGTATTTATACAATTGAAACAAAAAGTACGAAAAAGTACAAATTGCACGCGCGACAACTTTAAAGTCGATCGCCGTCTGAAAGAACAATAACCACTACACGCACAACTCGGCGACGACAGTCGCCGAGCAGGATAAGTAAGCTGAAACACTTGAATGAATAAGCAAAACAAGTTCGCAACCAATCGCGAAAGTCGCGTATGCTGCGCATCGGGCACGTTGCCCGGCTTACTTACAAAGCCGCAGTAAAGAACAATAAGAACCGGGTTTGTGGTGGTCCACGATCCCCGGGAACATCGGTTAGGACGCTTACAATAACTCATCTTTGACATCGCGTAGTAATCACTCGCGAGTTTGCCAGATTAGGCTAAGGGTCACCCATATATAGTAACCCTAAACCCTTACAGGTTAGCTCCGGGCCCCTCAGGGTCCGATGACAAACCCCATCAACTTCTGACCAAATCCGGAGATCCGATCATGATCGATGAGGGACCACGTGCCTCGACACGTGGCAATGACAGTCCACTTAGCGGCCGTCGCCGTACTGCCCGTTTAGGCTTAGGGTTAGCCATATTAGGCTAAACTTAGCTTGTACCGTGAGTTAGGGTTAGCTTATGTTCGTTAATATAGTGGTTAGGACCGGTTAGGGTTAGCGAGTTAGTGTTAGGTCGGTTAGACTTAGGTGCTGCTACCTGCAGCTTTTCTTCCTTGATCAGAGGCCAAAGAATTCGACCTAGCTCGCTAGCTCTTTCAGTTCCACTCATCCACGTTTTCCGGGTTCGCCTCAGGCGCCGCCTCGGAATCTAATTGCAACATGGCTTTACGCCACGCACTGGTGAGATCGAACATGTTTCGTGTTCGCTTTCTACTCACCAACCACCGTCTGGAGAAAAAGTCCGTCTTTGTTAAGTCGAACTTAGGCTTATGGTCAAAACTAGCATGACCGTTCGTACTTACCCATTCTACTAGGTAGCTAAACGGCCCGTCAGGTTCCTCTAGTCGGGGAAGCGACTGGTCGTTGGAACGACATGAAACGGAGAGATCCGGAGCTTCCTCTGCGGGCAAGTCCACCGCGTTCTCTGTATTCTCGATCATTGTCGAGCTACCAGCTTCCGCTGTCGCGAACATCGCTACGTCAGATTCGTCTCGCGAAACTGATCCACTTCGCTGTCGTTTGGTCCATCGACCGTCCGACAGGAAATCCTCCAGGACACGTTGAGTCAGATCCTCCGAAGGCAGCCTTCTCTTGGATCCGCTACTAGTTCTGTCAAGGGTCGCGCTACCGACCCCTCTATAACCATACAGTGATTCGAGACGTTTGTTAACGTCGTCTCTAACATGATTAGGCATGGGGATGACGCTGTAATTGTGAATAGCGCATCTCCCTTCCAGATTACACCAGGGGACCATCTTGTGGTTCTCCAGCCAGGAATTAATCATAACTTGTTGCAATTCGTGAACGTTGAAAGTTTCCCACATGGGGTTGAACTCGGACTTAAGAACAAAAACAGGGCTCGTGTCTTTCTCAGGTTGTACCAACCGGTTGCGCCACCGTTTCGCGACGTTTTTCTCAAGCCAAGTGTCAAGCAACACCTGTGGATAACCACGCGCCAAATATAATCCGCGAAGATCGCGAAGGGATTCGACGTATGTGTCTGGGCGACTACATATCGTGGCCAAGCGACTCATTTCACCGAGGAAGGTACCTCTTTTTACGTCCTTCGGGTGATTTGAGACCCATGGGATTCTTTCCATGTGGTTCAGCGGTTTGCGATATGGTTTATACTCTATAGAATTCGTACGATAATCTACGTATATGTACATGTCCAGGAATGGCGCAGACCATTCCGACGCTGACCAGTCTAATTCGACGTCTTCATACTGCACCTTTGAAGCTATTTCTAGCGCTTCTGTTTGTGAATTAGCATAACAGAGACAAAGGCAGTCGTCGATGTACCTCCCGTAATATATTGTGCGTGGGTCGGGATTAACAGTGATATCATCCCACTCGAACCATGCGCCATAAAGGTTGGCGATGTCGGGGGAGCAAGCAGCACCCATAGGGATGCCTTTGATTTGCTCATAGAATTTTTCACGGTACTGAATAAATAATGGTGATCGAGCGGCAATTAACAAACATTGTAACACGACATGTCTCTTCCACTCGGGTTCTTTTTCATAACCTGCCACACCATGATCACACCATCTTTTCCAAAGTGCACCAACATGTTTGATGGCTTTATCTTTGGGAATGTTTGGGTAATAGGCAACAATATCGCCCGTTACTATCCATATTTTACGATGGGGATCTATCTTTATTTTTGCAAGTTTTTGCGCAAGATCTTTGGTTCCTTTTATTATTGTGGGGAACTGATCGAGCAATGGCTTCAAATACTTGCTCGCAACTTTAGCGCATGGCTCCTGTAATAAGGAGTGACATGGGCAGATAGGCCGGTAACCCGTAGGTTTTTTGTGTATCTTAGGAATTGCATAAAACTGAGGCAATTCAAACTCGGCGTTATCGTCTTTTGGAAACTTAGATCGCAAGAACGCTAACAGTTGCGGAAAATCATCCTTCATACTCCAGCCGTCGGGTAATCGAAGTTCGCAAAGTTTATCGATTTTCTTCTGTATGATTTTCATTTTATAATTTACATATGCGAGGTCAACTTCTCTATAGTTGTTCGCGTCCGATAGTAATTTATATCCACCGGCAATGATCCATTCCTTGGTAACTACTGCTGCGCCAAGATTCTTGTCAGTTAATGTGATTACATATTTATTCTCATCCAAAAACTGTTTCAAGTCAGCATGCTGTACGAGACCGAGGTGCTCGCTAGGCTTTCGAGGAGGTTTAGCTTGTCTCGAGTGTTCAAGAACATAAGCTTGTCCTGCATCGAGGCCGGCTTGAATGTACGCTTGTACCTCCGGAGGCTCCTTGTGTTTAGGAAGGTGGAGGTCGTAGTCAGGATCGTATGCGGTAGAATCCTTTTTAATCTCTTCAGGGTCATCTAAGAAGTGAATTTGCCACTTAAGTCGTCTTACAAAGTCGTCAAATGCGGAGATGAGAAGAGCCGGATTCGGCTTTTTATATAACATATACCGGAGTCCTACAGATATGTGTATATGATATTTAGAGGGTAAAAAAACACCGGGCCCCGTGAAAACCATCGACCTGAATCGTGCCGCCTCTAAAGTCGCAGAGGGGACGGTCGAAAGTAACAGCCTAATGGCAAGAGGGCGCGGAATTACCGTCAGTTCATCTGGGTATGTAGAGGGAGCATCGAACCTTACTTTATCGAGTAACCTGATACAAGTTACTGCTGCTTCCCTTTCCCCTTTCGATCGGAAGGCTTCTTCACCTTCTCCGAGCGTTTTTTTGCCTTGGCGGCGGCCTTGGGTTTCCCCTTCTGGCCGGATTTCGCCTTCTTCGGCTTTGAACTCTTCGGGCCTTTCTTCTGTTTCTTCCCACCACCAGTGCGGGGCTTCGGCTACCCCAGCAGCGGTCAGAAAATGACATTGCTTGTTCCACCAGACTAAAGCTGGATCACTTACTTTGTCAGAAATCCCGGCATCGCGAAGACGCTTTTCGACCATTCTCATCACTTTATCATGAGCGGCATCTGTAGCCGCGGTCGCGCTTCCCATATCAACGTCAGCGTCTTGTTTCATGCGTAGTTTCTCCTCTAACTTCTTCTGCTCCACCACGTGTCGAGATGCTGCGATCTCGAGTATGCGGAAGGTGAGTATAGGGATGTCAACGCGAACCGCCTTATATTCCTCTTTAAAGGTGACGGACTCAACATACTCAAGTATGCTCCCGTCCGGAGCAAACGTGGGCTCTTTATAGAGCTCTTTGACCTCTTTGTAGCGAGCTACAATGAGTTCCTGCACCGTAGCCATATATGACTCGGCGCGTAGTTGAGTTTCAAGGTGCGTAACCTCAAGGTTTTTGAGGTTGATCGCGGCGTCAAGGACGGCGATGCGGTATTTCTGATGTGAATCAGCAAATTCCGCGATCATCGCACCAGTCCCCGCTGCTTCCTCGAAGCTGCGAGTGATCTGGAAGATCGGGGCTTTCATCCCAGCAAGCTGGGGGGGCCACGTTCCCGCGGCCTTGTTCGTCTCGAGTTTGGTAACAGAAGAACGAACACCGGCAAGCTTGGTAGCTGTACCGGCAAGCCCCATCAAGATTGGCCGAAGCGTCTCTCGATAGTTCATTTGAATCATCTCTATAACATCCACCACCGATTTAGCTCGAGCAGAGGCAGCGGTACGTACGAGAGACGAGTTGGAGCCGGCTTGAGTGGCGGCACCAAAGGAGGCGGGCGAAAGTCCACGAGCGAAGTCTTTAACTACACGGGACGGGGGGACGGCGGACGAAGAGCTGGTCATGGTTGGATTTGGAGTAGGGTGTGAGGTTAGGAAGTAAAATCAAAATACAACTACTAATACTGTTAGGTTAGGAAGTATTTTCTATACAACTACTATACTGATGAACCAGAGGGTAGACTGCTCGTCGATAACGAGCGAACAGTTTCGACTGGGGAGTCTCTTCAGTATCCTCTAGTATTTATACAATTGAAACAAAAAGTACGAAAAAGTACAAATTGCACGCGCGACAACTTTAAAGTCGATCGCCGTCTGAAAGAACAGTAACCACTACACGCACCACTCGGCGACGATAGTCGCCGAGCAGGATAAGTAAGCTGAAACACAGAGATGAATAATCAAAGTGGAATCGCAGCCAATCGCGAAAGTCGCGTATGCTGCGCATCGGGCACGTTGCCCGGCTTACTTACAAAGCCGCAGTAAAGAACAATAAGCCTCGGGTTTGTGGTGGTCCACGATCCCCGAAGACATCGGTTAAAACGCTTACAATAACTCATCTTTGACATCGCGTAGTAATCACTCGCGAGTTTGCCAAATTAGGCTAAGGGTCACCCATATATAGTAACCCTAAACCCTTACAGGTTAGCTCCGGGCCCCTCAGGGTCCGATGACAAACCCCATCAACTTCTGACCAAATCCGGAGATCCGATCATGATCGATGAGGGACCACGTGCCTCGGCACGTGGCAATGACAGTCCACTTAGCGGCCGTCGCCGTACTGCCCGTTTAGGCTTAGGGTTAGCCATATTAGGCTAATCTTAGCTTATACCGTGAGTTAGGGTTAGCTTATGTTCGTTAATATAGTGGTTAGGACCGGTTAGGGTTAGCGAGTTAGTGTTAGGTCGGTTAGACTTAGGTGCTGCTACCTGCAGCTTTTCTTCCTTGATCAGAGGCCAAAGAATTCGACCTAGCTCGCTAGCTCTTTCAGTTCCACTCATCCACGTTTTCCGGGTTCGCCTCAGGCGCAGCCTCGGAATCTAATTGCAACATGGCTTTACGCCACGCACTGGTGAGATCGAACATATTTCGTGTTCGTTTTCTACTCACCAACCACCGTCTGGAGAAGAAGTCTGTCTTTGTTAAGTCAAACTTAGGCTTATGGTCAAAACTAGCATGACCGTTCGTACTTACCCATTCTACTAGGTAGCTAAACGGCCCGTCAGGTTCCTCTAGTCGGGGAAGCGACTGGTCGTTGGAACGACATGAAACGGAGAGATCCGGAGCTTCCTCCGCGGGCAAGTCCACCGCGTTCTCTGTATTCTCGATCATTGTCGAGCTACCAGCTTCCGCTGTCGCGAACATCGCTACGTCAGATTCGTCTCGCGAAACTGATCCACTTCGCTGTCGTTTAGTCCATCGACCGTCCGACAGGAAATCCTCCAGGACACGTTGAGTCAGATCCTCCGAAGGCAGCCTTCTCTTGGATCCGCTACTAGTTCTGTCAAGGGTCGCGCTACCGACCCCTCTATAACCATACAGTGATTCGAGACGTTTGTTAACGTCGTCTCTAACATGATTAGGCATGGGGATGACGCTGTAATTGTGAATAGCGCATCTCCCTTCCAGATTACACCAGGGAACCATCTTGTGGTTCTCTAGCCAAGAATTAATCATAACTTGTTGCAATTCGTGAACGTTGAAAGTTTCCCACATGGGGTTGAACTCGGACTTAAGAACAAAAACAGGGCTCGTGTCTTTCTCAGGTTGTACCAACCGGTTGCGCCACCGTTTCGCGACGTTTTTCTCAAGCCAAGTGTCAAGCAACACTTGTGGATAACCACGCGCCAAATATAATCCGCGAAGATCGCGAAGGGATTCGACGTATGTGTCTGGGCGACTACATATCGTGGCCAGGCGACTCATTTCACCAAGGAAGGTACCTCTTTTTACGTCCTTCGGGTGATTTGAGACCCATGGGATTCTTTCCATGTGGTTCAGCGGTTTGCGATATGGTTTATACTCTATAGAATTCGTACGATAATCTATGTATATGTACATGTCCAGGAATGGTGCAGACCATTCCGACGCTGACCAGTCTAATTCGACGTCTTCATACTGCACCTTTGAAGCTATTTCTAGCGCTTCTGCTTGTGAATTAGCATAGCAGAGACAAAGGCAGTCGTCGATGTACCTCCCGTAGTATATTGTGCGTGGGTCGGGATTAACAGTGATATCGTCCCACTCGAACCATGCGCCGTATAGGTTGGCGATGTCGGGGGAGCAAGCAGCACCCATAGGGATGCCTTTGATTTGCTCATAGAATTTTTCACGGTACTGAATAAATAATGGTGAACGAGCGGCAATTAACAAACATTGTAACACGACATGTCTTTTCCACTCGGGCTCTTTTTCATAGCCTGCCACACCATGATCGCACCATCTTTTCCAGAGTGCGCCAACATGTTTGATGGCTTTATCTCTGGGAATGTTTGGGTAATAAGCGACAATATCGCCTGTTACTATCCATATTTTGCGATGGGGATCGATCTTTATTTTCGCAAGTTTTTGTGCGAGATCTTTGGTTCCTTTAATGATTGTAGGGAACTGATCAAGCAGTGGCTTCAAATACTTGCTCGCAACTTTAGCGCATGGCTCCTGTAACAAGGAGTGACATGGGCAGATAGGCCGGTAACCCGTAGGTTTTTTGTGTATCTTAGGAATTGCATAAAATTGAGGCAATTCAAACTCGGCGCTATCGTCTTTTGGAAACTTAGATCGCAAGAACGCTAACAGTTGCGGAAAATCATCTTTCATACTCCAGCCGTCGGGTAATCGAAGTTCGCAAAGTTTATCGATTTTCTTCTGAGTGATTTTCATTTTATAATTTACATATGCGAGGTCAACTTCTCTATAGTTGTTCGCGTCCGATAGTAATTTATATCCACCGGCAATGATCCATTCCTTGGTAACTACTGCTGCGCCAAGATTCTTGTCAGTTAATGTGATTACATATTTATTCTCATCCAAAAACTGTTTCAAGTCAGCATGCTGCACGAGACCGAGGTGCTCGTTGGGCTTTCGAGGAGGTATAGCTTGTCTCGAGTGTTCAAGAACATAAGCTTGTCCTGCATCGAGGCCGGCTTGAATATACGCTTGAACCTCCGGAGGCTCCTTGTGTTTAGGAAGGTGGAGGTCGTAGTCAGGATCGTATGCGGTAGAATCCTTTTTAATCTCTTCTGGGTCGTCTAAGAAGTGAATTTGCCACTTAAGTCTTCTTACAAAGTCGTCAAAAGCGGAGACGAGAAGAGCCGGATTCGGCTTTTTATATAACATATACCGGAGTCCTACAGATATGTGTATATGATATTTAGATGGTAAAAAAACTCCAGGCCCCGTGAAAACCATCGATCTGAATCGTGCCGCCTCTAAAGTCGCAGAGGGGACGGTCGAAAGTAACAGCCTAATGGCAAGAGGGCGTGGTATTACCGTCAGTTCATCTGGGTATGTGGAGGGAGCGTCAAACCTTACTTTATCGAGTAACTTGATACAAGTTACTGCTGCTTCCCTTTCCCCTTTCGATCGGAAGGCTTCTTCACCTTCTCCGAGCGTTTCTTTGCCTTGGCGACGGCCTTGGGTTTCCCCTTCTGGCCGGATTTCGCCTTCTTCGGCTTCGAACTCTTTGGGCCTTTCTTCTGTTTCTTCCCACCACCAGTGCGGGGCTTCGGCTACCCCAGCAGCGGTCAGAAAATGACATTGTTTGTTCCACCAGACTAAAGCTGGATCACTTACTTTGTCAGAAATCCCGGCATCGCGAAGACGCTTTTCGACCATTCTCATCACTTTATCATGAGCGGCATCCGTAGCCGCGGTCGCGCTTCCCATATCAACGTCAGCGTCTTGTTTCATGCGTAATTTCTCCTCTAACTTCTTCTGCTCCACCACGTGTCGAGATGCTGCGATCTCGAGTATGCGGAAGGTAAGTATAGGGATGTCAACGCGAACCGCCTTATATTCCTCTTTAAAGGTGACGGACTCAACATACTCAAGTATGCTCCCGTCCGGAGCAAACGTGGGCTCTTTATAGAGCTCTTTGACCTCTTTGTAGCGAGCTACAATGAGTTCCTGCACCGTAGCCATATATGACTCGGCGCGTAGTTGAGTTTCAAGGTGCGTAACCTCAAGGTTTTTGAGGTTGATCGCGGCGTCAAGGACGGCGATGCGGTATTTCTGATGTGAATCAGCAAATTCCGCGATCATCGCACCAGTACCCGTTGCTTCCTCGAAGCTCCGGGTGATCTGGAAGATCGGGGCTTTCATCCCAGCAAGCTGGGGGGGCCACGTTCCCGCGGCCTTGTTCGTCTCGAGTTTGGTAACAGAAGAACGAACACCGGCAAGCTTGGTAGCTGTACCGGCAAGCCCCATCAAGATAGGCCGAAGCGTCTCTCGATAGTTCATTTGAATCATCTCTATAACGTCTACCACCGATTTAGCTCGAGCTGAGGCAGCAGTACGTACGAGTGACGAATTGGAGCCGGCTTGAGTGGCGGCACCAAAGGAGGCGGGCGAAAGTCCACGAGCGAAGTCTTTAACTATACGGGACGGGGGGACGGCGGACGAAGAGCTGGACATGGTTGGATTTGAGTAGGGGGGTGAGGTTAGGAAGTATTTTCTATACAACTACTATACTGATGAACCAGAGGGTAGACTGCTCGTCGATAACGAGCGAACAGTTTCGACTGGGGAGTCTCTTCAGTATCCTCTAGTATTTATACAATTGAAACAAAAAGTACGAAAAAGTACAAATTGCACGCGCGACAACTTTAAAGTCGATCGCCGTCTGAAAGAACAGTAACCACTACACGCACCACTCGGCGACGATAGTCGCCGAGCAGGATAAGTAAGCTGAAACACAGAGATGAATAATCAAAGTGGAATCGCAGCCAATCGCGAAAGTCGCGTATGCTGCGCATCGGGCACGTTGCCCGGCTTACTTACAAAGCCGCAGTAAAGAACAATAAGCCTCGGGTTTGTGGTGGTCCACGATCCCCGAAGACATCGGTTAAAACGCTTACAATAACTCATCTTTGACATCGCGTAGTAATCACTCGCGAGTTTGCCAAATTAGGTTAGTTAGGAAGTAAAAAACTACAACTACGTATACTGATAAACCAGAGGGTAGACTTCGCTTTCAACTGAAGAGCGAAGTTTCGACTGGGGAGTCTCATCAGTATCCTCTAGTATTTATACAATTTGAAACACTTTGTCCGAGAAAAGACAAAGTATCCGGAAGCCGCCTTGAGCGGTTTAACCGGCATGAAAGAACAATAACCAGTACACGTTCCACCGGCTTCGACAGAAGCCGGCAGAGCATCAGTAAGCTGAAACGCACTCACCTGAGTAAGCCGCCAAGTAACCGCCAATGGCATTTAAGCCGCTGCTGCGGTTCGGGCACGTTGCCCGGCTTGCTGAGCAAGACCGAGTAAGAAACAATAAGCCGTATAGCCTCGCGGTGGTACGCGTAAGCTAAGCGGGTCGAATTACCAATCTAACAATAGTGAAACAACCGATGCGCGCGGAAATGAAAACCGCGAGTCATATAGGGCATAGGGTTATCCTTATAAGGACATCACGTGACCTTTGACAGAGCTCCGGTAAGCCGCAGCAAACCGATGGTAAACCCGACCGCGGCCGACAAGCCGACAAGCGGCCGATCGGCTTTAAGCCGGGGACCGACACCCGCGAGTGTCGGCAATTAAAACCCACTTAGCGGCCGTCGCCGTACTGAGTCTCGGGTTAGGCTACTTCCTTAGAAGGCACCCGGTTCACTTAGGGTTAGCTTATGTTCTTAATGTACTGGTTAGAACCGGTTAGGGTTAGCGAGTTAGGGTTCGGTTGGGTTAGACTTAGGTGCTGCTGCTTGCAGCTTTTCTTCCTTGATCAGAGGCCTAAGAATGCAACCGAGCTCGTTAGCTCTTTCAGTTCCACCCGTCCACGTTTTCCGAGTCGGCAAGTGGTGCCGCTTCAGAATCTAACTTCAACATTGACTTACGCCACGCGCTAGTGAGATCGAACATATTACGTGTTCGTTTTCGACTGACTAGCCATCTCCGTGAAAAAAAGTCTGTCTTTGCGATATCAAAGACTAATTTATGCCCAAAACTAGCACGACCGTTCGTGCTTTCCCATTCTACTAAGTAGCTGAAAGGTCCATCTGGTTCCTCAAGTCGAGGAAGCGACTGGTCACCGGAGCGACACGATATAGACAGGTCAGGGGGGGTAGACTCCGCGGGCAAGTCCACTTCCACTTCATCCGCATTCGCAGTCATTGCTGCGCTCTCAGAATCCGCTTCCGCGAACATCGCTACATCGTCATCATCCCGACTTTCCTCTCCAGACCGTTGGCGCTTAATCCAGCGACCGTCCGACAGGAAGTCATCTAGAACACTTTGAGTGAGATCCTCCGAAGGCAGCCTTCGCTTGGATCCTCGACTAGTTCTATCGAGTGTTGCGCTACCAACACCCTTATAGGCATACAGAGATTCGAGCCGCCTGTTAACGTCGGCTCTAATATGGTCAGGCATGGGCATTACGCTATAATTGTGAATAGCGCATCGACCCTCGAGATTACACCAGGGAACCGCATCGCGGCTCTCCAACCACGATCTGACCATGGTTTGTTGAAGTTCGTGAACATTGAAAGTTTCCCACATGGGGTTGAACTCAGACTTAAGAACAAAAACGGGACTCATGTCTCTCATTGGCTCTACCAACCGGTTGCGCCACCGTTTAGCAACGTTTTTCTCAGTCCAAGTGTCAAGCAGCACCTTTGGATAACCACGTGCAATGTACAAACCGCGAAGATCGCGGAGTGCGTCTGCGTATGTGTCTGGGCGACTACAAATCGTGGCAAGGCGACTCATTTCACCGAGGAAAGTACCTCTTTTTACGTCTTTCGGGTGATTTGAGACCCATGGGATTCTCTCCATGTGGTTAAGCGGTTTACGGTATGGTTTATATTCTATGGTTCCGAAACGGAAGTCAACATATATGTACATATCCAGGAATGGGGCACTCCATTCCGACGCTAACCAGTCTAATTCGACGCCTGGATAGTGCACCTGTGTTGCTATTTCTAGTGCTTCTGCCTTGGTATTGGCATAGCATAAACACAGACAGTCGTCGATGTACCTCCCGTAATGAATAATGCGTGGGTCGGGATTCTCGACAAGATTCCATTCATAGTTTCCTCCGTAGAGGTTAGCAATGTCAGGCGAACATGCGGCCCCCATAGGGATGCCTTTCAATTGTTCGTAGTACTTGTCGCGGTACTGAATAAATAGAGGCGAACGCGAAGAGATGAGAAGCGCCTGTAACACGACGTGTCTCTTCCATTCGGGTTCACCCTTAACATCACACCATTTCTTCCAGAGTTGTCCGACTACTTTGATCGCTTGATCTCTGGGTATATTAGGGTAATAGGCGACAATGTCGCCTGTTACAATATAAATTTTCCGGTGGGGGTTAATCTTTATTTTCGAAAGTTTCTGCGCTAGGTCTTTCGTACCTTTAATGACAGTTGGAAAGCTGTCAATGAGCGGCTTAAGATACTTGCTCGCAACCTTGGAACATGGCTCCTGTAATAAGGAGTGACATGGGCAGATAGGCCGATAGCCTGTAGGCTTCTTATGTATTTTAGGTATCGCATAAAACTGCGGTAGCTCGAAATCGGAACTATCGTCTTTTGGATATTTAGACCGTAAAAAGTTCTGTAGTTGCGGAAAGTCATCCTTCATACACCAACCATCGGGTAGTTTCAGATCGCAAAGTTTATCGATCTTTTTCTGAATGACTTTCATCTTACTCGTTACATATTCCAAGTCAACCTCTCTATAGTTGCTTGTGTCCGAAAGTAACTTGTAACCTCCTGCAATAATCCATTCCTTAGTAACTACTGCGGCGCCAAGGTTCTTGTCAGTTAACGTGATAACATATTGTTTTTCATCAAGAAACTGTTTCAATTCGGTCAACTCCACAAGACTACGGTGCTTGGGGGGCTTTAGAAGTGGTTTAGCGTTTCTCACGTGTTCGCGAACATACGCTTGTCCAGCATCAAAACCGGCTTGAATATATGGCCGGATCTCCGGAGGTTCCTTGTGTTTAGGCAAATGGAGATCGTAGTCAGGATCATATGCAGTGGAATCTTTCTTTATTTCCTCAGGATCGTCTAGGAAGTGTAACTGCCATTTGAGTCTTCTTACGAAGTCATCATACGCGGTTAAGACGAGAGAAGGATTCGGTTTATTGTACAACATATATCTAAGTCCTGCAGATATGTGTACATGAAATCGTGCTGGTAAATAAACATCCGGCCCCGTAAAGACCATCGACCTGAACCGAGCCGCCTCCAACATTGATGGGGGGACTGTCGAAAGTAATAATCTAATAGCAATTGGGCGTGGAATCAGCGTGAATTCATCAGGGTAAGTCGAGGGATGATCAAATCTTACCGTCTCAAGAGCGTTTATGCTCGTTAAGACTGCTTCCCTTTCCCCTTTCGATCGGAAGGCTTCCCCTTCTTGTCTGATCGTTTTTTGGCGGAGGCGACGGCTGTGGGTTTCCCCTTCTTGCCGGATTTCGCCTTCTTCGACTTCTTCGGGCCTTTCTTCTTCTCCTTCGAACCACCAGTGCGGGGCTTCGGCTACCCCAGCGGTTGTTAGTAAGCGACTCTGTTTGTTCCACCAGTCTAAGACTGGATCACTCACTTTGTCTGAAAGACCCGCCTCTCGAAGACGCTTCTCCACGATTCTCATCACTTTATCATGAGCCGCATCGTCTGCGGCCGTGGATGTACCCATTTCAACATCGGCGTCTTGTTTTATACGGAGCTTGTCCTCCAACTTCTTCTGCTCAGCCACGTGTCGAGATTTTGCAATCTCAATGACTCGGAAAGAAAGTATAGGGATATCCTCCCGCACCGCCTTAAATTCTGCTTTAAAGGTGGGCGACTCAGTTAGTTAGGTTAGTTAGTTAGTTAGTTAGGTTAGGAAGTATTTTCTATACAACTACTATACTGATGAACCAGAGGGTAGACTGCTCGTCGATAACGAGCGAACAGTTTCGACTGGGGAGTCTCTTCAGTATCCTCTAGTATTTATACAATTGAAACAAAAAGTACGAAAAAGTACAAATTGCACGCGCGACAACTTTAAAGTCGATCGCCGTCTGAAAGAACAATAACCACTACACGCACAACTCGGCGACGACAGTCGCCGAGCAGGATAAGTAAGCTGAAACACTTGAATGAATAAGCAAAACAAGTTCGCAGCCAATCGCGAAAGTCGCGTATGCTGCGCATCGGGCACGTTGCCCGGCTTACTTACAAAGCCGCAGTAAAGAACAATAAGAACCGGGTTTGTGGTGGTCCACGATCCCCGGGAACATCGGTTAGGACGCTTACAATAACTCATCTTTGACATCGCGTAATAATCACTCGCGAGTTTGCCAAATTAGGCTAAGGGTCACCCATATATAGTAACCCTAGACCCTTACAGGTTAGCTCCGGGCCCCTCAGGGTCCGATGACAAACCCCATCAACTTCTGACCAAATCCGGAGATCCGATCATGATCGATGAGGGACCACGTGCCTCGACACGTGGCAATGACAGTCCACTTAGCGGCCGTCGCCGTACTGCCCGTTTAGGCTTAGGGTTAGCCATATTAGGCTAAACTTAGCTTGTACCGTGAGTTAGGGTTAGCTTATGTTCGTTAATATAGTGGTTAGGACCGGTTAGGGTTAGCGAGTTAGTGTTAGGTCGGTTAGACTTAGGTGCTGCTACCTGCAGCTTTTCTTCCTTGATCAGAGGCCAAAGAATTCGACCTAGCTCGCTAGCTCTTTCAGTTCCACTCATCCACGTTTTCCGGGTTCGCCTCAGGCGCCGCCTCGGAATCCAATTGCAACATGGCTTTACGCCACGCACTGGTGAGATCGAACATGTTTCGTGTTCGTTTTCTACTCACCAACCACCGTCTGGAGAAGAAGTCTGTCTTTGTTAAGTCAAACTTAGGCTTATGGTCAAAACTAGCATGACCGTTCGTACTTACCCATTCTACTAGGTAGCTAAACGGCCCGTCAGGTTCCTCTAGTCGGGGAAGCGACTGGTCGTTGGAACGACATGAAACGGAGAGATCCGGAGCTTCTTCTGCGGGCAAGTCCACCGCGTTCTCTGTATTCTCGATCATTGTCGAGCTACCAGCTTCCGCTGTCGCGAACATCGCTACGTCAGATTCGTCTCGCGAAACTGATCCACTTCGCTGTCGTTTAGTCCATCGACCGTCCGACAGGAAATCCTCCAGGACACGTTGAGTCAGATCCTCCGAAGGCAGCCTTCTCTTGGATCCGCTACTAGTTCTGTCAAGGGTCGCGCTACCGACCCCTCTATAACCATACAGTGATTCGAGACGTTTGTTAACGTCGTCTCTAACATGATTAGGCATGGGGATGACGCTGTAATTGTGAATAGCGCATCTCCCTTCCAGATTACACCAGGGAACCATCTTGTGGTTCTCTAGCCAAGAATTAATCATAACTTGTTGCAATTCGTGAACGTTGAAAGTTTCCCACATGGGGTTGAACTCGGACTTAAGAACAAAAACAGGGCTCGTGTCTTTCTCAGGTTGTACCAACCGGTTGCGCCACCGTTTCGCGACGTTTTTCTCAAGCCAAGTGTCAAGCAACACTTGTGGATAACCACGCGCCAAATATACATCCGCGAAGATCGCGAAGGGATTCGACGTATGTGTCTGGGCGACTACATTATCGTGGCCAAGCGACTCATTTCACCAAGGAAGGTACCTCTTTTTACGTCCTTCGGGTGATTTGAGACCCATGGATTCTTTCCATGTGGTTCAGCGGTTTGCGATATGGTTTATACTCTATAGAATTCGTACGATAATCTATGTATATGTACATGTCCAGGAATGGTGCAGACCATTCCGACGCTGACCAGTCTAGTTCGACGTCTTCATACTGCACCTTTGAAGCTATTTCTAGCGCTTCTGCTTGTGAACTAGCATAGCAGAGACAAAGGCAGTCGTCGATGTACCTCCCGTAGTATATTGTGCGTGGGTCGGGATTAACAGTGATATCGTCCCACTCGAACCATGCGCCGTACAGGTTGGCGATGTCGGGGGAGCAAGCAGCACCCATAGGGATGCCTTTGATTTGCTCATAGAATTTTTCACGGTACTGAATAAATAATGGTGAACGAGCGGCAATTAACAAACATTGTAACACGACATGTCTTTTCCACTCGGGCTCTTTTTCATAGCCTGCCACACCATGATCGCACCATCTTTTCCAAAGTGCGCCAACATGTTTGATGGCTTTATCTCTGGGAATGTTTGGGTAATAAGCGACAATATCGCCTGTTACTATCCATATTTTGCGATGGGGATCAATCTTTATTTTCGCAAGTTTTTGCGCGAGATCTTTGGTTCCTTTAATAATTGTGGGGAACTGATCAAGCAATGGCTTCAAATACTTGCTCGCAACTTTAGCGCATGGCTCCTGTAACAAGGAGTGACATGGGCAGATAGGCCGGTAACCGTAGGTTTTTTGTGTATCTTAGGAATTGCATAAAACTGAGGCAATTCAAACTCGGCGTTATCGTCTTTTGGAAACTTAGATCGCAAGAACGCTAACAGTTGCGGAAAATCATCCTTCATACTCCAGCCGTCGGGTAATCGAAGTTCGCAAAGTTTATCGATTTTCTTCTGAGTGATTTTCATTTTATAATTTACATATGCGAGGTCAACTTCTCTATAGTTGTTCGCGTCCGATAGTAATTTATATCCACCGGCAATGATCCATTCCTTGGTAACTACTGCTGCGCCAAGATTCTTGTCAGTTAATGTGATTACATATTTATTCTCATCCAAAAACTGTTTCAAGTCAGCATGCTGCACGAGACCGAGGTGCTCGTTGGGCTTTCGAGGAGGTATAGCTTGTCTCGAGTGTTCAAGAACATAAGCTTGTCCTGCATCGAGGCCGGCTTGAATATACGCTTGAACCTCCGGAGGCTCCTTGTGTTTAGGAAGATGGAGGTCGTAGTCAGGATCGTATGCGGTAGAATCCTTTTTAATCTCTTCTGGGTCGTCTAAGAAGTGAATTTGCCACTTAAGTCTTCTTACAAAGTCGTCAAAAGCGGAGACGAGAAGAGCCGGATTCGGCTTTTTATATAACATATACCGGAGTCCTACAGATATGTGTATATGATATTTAGACGGTAAAAAACTCCAGGCCCCGTGAAAACCATCGATCTGAATCGTGCCGCCTCTAAAGTCGCAGAGGGGACGGTCGAAAGTAACAGCCTAATGGCAAGAGGGCGTGGTATTACCGTCAGTTCATCTGGGTATGTGGAGGGAGCGTCAAACCTTACTTTATCGAGTAACTTGATACAAGTTACTGCTGCTTCCCTTTTCCCCCTTTCGATCGAAGGCTTCTTCACCTTCTCCGAGCGTTTCTTTGCCTTGGCGGCGGCCTTGGGTTTCCCCTTCTGGCCGGATTTCGCCTTCTTCGGCTTCGAACTCTTCGGGCCTTTCTTCTGTTTCTTCCCACCACCAGTGCGGGGCTTCGGCTACCCCAGCAGCGGTCAGAAAGTGACATTGTTTGTTCCACCAGACTAAAGCTGGATCACTTACTTTGTCAGAAATCCGGCATCGCGAAGACGCTTTTCGACCATTCTCATCACTTTATC